>QUOH01000050.1:163280-202886 GCA_010416925.1 Polistes metricus
GAAGTACTTTGTACACAAAAACATTAAAACTCGAAAACTAACAAATTCTAAAATGTTATCACATCTTCATTTTAAAGCTCTTTTAATGCATAACAACATGATGTTAAGCAAAAATTTGAAAACATAGGGTGTCTAAAAAAGAAGAGAACTTTGTACACAAAAACATTATTAACTCGAAAACTAACAAATTCTAAAATGTTTATAACATGGTCATTTTAAAGCTCTTTTATTGATCTACAACCTGATTTAAAATTTAATTATATAATTATACAGGTTTTTAAAAAAAAGAAGGAATCTGTACACGAAACTTGAAACTCGCAAACAAGCATATTTTAAAATGTTATAAAATGGTCATTTTAAAGCTTTTTAATGCATAACAAAATGATGTTAAGCAAAAATTTGATACATAGGTGTTTAAGAAAGAAGAAGAAACTTTGTACATAAAAACATTAATAACTCGAAAACTAACAAATTCTAAAATGTTATAACATTGTCATTTTAAAGCTCTTTTTATGCTCTACAACCAGATTTAAAACTTAAATTTTTACAAAATATAGGGTCTTTAAAAAAAAAGAAGGAATCTGTACACAAAAACTTCTATTACTCGAAAACAAGCATATTTTTATAATGTTTTAACATGTTCATTTTAAAGCTCTTATATGCTGTAAAATCTTAGGGTAAACTTTAGTATTTGAAACTTATAGGTTCGTAAAAAAAAAAGAAAGTAGCTAAACACATAAATAAGAATTTTCAAAGACTAACTTTTTTAAAAATGTTTTAAAATAGCTATTTTAAAGCTTTTTTAATGCCTAGCAACATGATCTTAAGCAAAAGAACTTAAAATACATAGGGTGTCTAGAAAAACGAGTACTTTGTACACAAGAACTTTAATAACTCGAAAACTAACAAATTCTAAAATATTATAGCATGATCATTTTATAGATCTATTAATGCTCTACAACCAGATTTAAAACCTAAATATTTAAAAAATATAAGGTTTTTAAAGAAAAAGAAGGAGTCTCTACACAAAAACTTCAATTACTCAAAACCAAGCATATTTTAAAATGTTATGAAATGTTAATTTTAAAGCTCTTTTAATGCATAACAACATGATCTTAAGAAAATGTATTTAAAATACATAGGGTGTCTAAAAAAAAAGAAGAACTTTGTACACAAAAACATTAATTACTCGAAAACTAACAAATTCTAAAATGTTATACCATGGTCATTTTAAAGCTCTGTTAATGCTTTAAAACGAGATTGAATCTTAAATATTTAAATTTATAGGGTTTTTTAAAAAAAAGAAGGAATCTATACACGAAAACTGCAATTACTCGCAAACAAGCATATTTTGAAATGTTATAAAATGGTCATTTTAAAGCACTTTTAATGCATAACAAAATGATGTTAAGCAAAAATTTTGAAATACATAGGGTGTCTAAAAAAGAAGAAAAACTTTGTACACAAAAACATTATTAACTCGAAAACTAACAAATTCTAAAATGTTATAACATTGTCATTTTAAAGCTCTTTTTATGCTCTACAACCGGATTTAAAACTTAAATTTTTAAAAAATATAGGGTCTTTAAAAAAAAAGAAGGAATCTGTACACAAAAACTTCTATTACTCGAAAACAAGAATATTTTAAAATGTTTTAACATGTTCATTTTAAAGCTCTTTATATGCTGTAAAATCTTAGGCTAAACTTTAGTATTTGAAACTTATAGGTTTTGTAAAAAAAAAAGAAAGATGATAAACACATAAATAAGTATTTCTCAAAGACTAACTTTTTTAAAAATTGTTTAAAATAGCCATTTTAAAGCTTTTTTAATTCCTTATAACATGATGTTCAGCAAAAGTATTTAAAATACATAGGGTGTCTAAAAAAAACGAGTACTTTGTACACAAAAACTTTATAAACTCGAAAACTAACAAATTCTTAAATATTATAGCATGGTCATTTTACAGCTCTATTAATGCTCTAAAACCAGATTTAAAACCTAAATATTTAAAAAATATAAGGATTTTGAAGAAAAAGAAGGAGTCTCTACACAAAAACTTCAATTACTCAAAAACAAGCATATTTTAAAATAATATAAAATGTTAATTGTAAAGCTCTTTTAATGCATAACAACATGATATTAAGCAAAAGTATTTAAAATACATAGGGTGTCTAAAAAAGAAGAAGAAGTACTTTGTACACGAATACTATAATAACTCGAAAACTAACAAATTCGAAAATGTTATAACATCTTCATTTTAAAGCTTTTTTAATGCTCTACAACCAGATTTAAAACTTAAATATTAAAATTTATAGGGTTTTTAAAAAAAAGAAGGAATCTGTAAACAAAAACTTCAATTACTCGAAAACAAGCCTATTTTAAAATGTTTTAACATGTTCATTTTAAAGCTCTTTATATGCTTTAAAATCTTATGCTAAACTTTAGTATTTGAAACTTATAGGTTTTGTAAAAAAAAAAGAAAGTAGCTAAACACATAAATAAGAATTTCTCAAAGACTAACTTTATTAAAAATTTTTAAAAATAGCGATTTTAAAGCTTTTTTAATTCCTTATAACATGATGTTAAGCAAAAGTATTTAAAATATATAGGGTGTCTAAAAAAAAGATGTACTTTGTACACAAAGACTTTAATAACTCGAAATCTAACAAATTCAAAAATGTTATAACATGGTCATTTTAATGCTCTTCTAATGCTCTAATATCGTAAGCTGAACATAAGTATTTAAAACTTATAGGTTTTTTAAAAAAAAAAGGAACCATCAGTACACATAATTTAGAATTTCTAAAAGACCAACTTATTTTAAAATGTTTTAAAATAGCTATTTTAAAGCTCTTTTAATGCCTAACAACATGATCTTAAGCAAAAGAACTTAAAATACATAGGATGTCTAATAAAAACGAGTACTTTGTACACAAGAACTTTATTAACTCGAAAACTAACAAATTCTAAAATATTATAGTATGGTCATTTTATAGATCTATTAATGCTCTACAACCAGATTTAAATCCTAAATATTTAAAAAATATAAGGTTTTTAAAGAAAAAGAAGGAGTCTCTACAAAAAAACTTCAATTACTCAAAAACAAGCATATTTTAAAATGTTATGAAATGTTAATTTTAAAGCTCTTTTAATGCATAACAACATGATCTTAAGCAAAAGTATTTAAAATACATAGGGTGTCTAAAAAAGAAGAAGTACTTTGTACACAAAAACATTAATAACTCGAAAACTAACAAATTCTAAAATGTTATAACATCTTCATTTTAAAGCTCTTTTAATGCATAACAACATGATGTTAAGCAAAAATTTTGAAATACATAGGGTGTCTAAAAAAGAAGAAGAACTTTGTACACAAAAACATTATTAACTCGAAAACTAACAAATTCTAAAATGTTATAACATGGTCATTTTAAAGCTCTTTTAATGATCTACAACCTGATTTAAAATTTAATTATATAATTATACAGGTTTTTTAAAAAAAAGAAGGAATCTGTACACGAAAACTTCAATAACTCGCAAACAAGCATATTTTAAAATGTTATAAAATGGTCATTTTAAAGCTCTTTTAATGCATAACAAAATGATGTTAAGCAAAAATTTTGAAATACATAGGGTGTTTAAGAAAGAAGAAGAACTTTGTACATAAAAACATTAATAACTCGAAAACTAACAAATTCTAAAATGTTATAACATTGTCATTTTAAAGCTCTTTTTATGCTCTACAACCAGATTTAAAACTTAAATTTTTAAAAAATATAGGGTCTTTAAAAAAAAAGAAGGAATCTGTACACAAAAACTTCTATTACTCGAAAACAAGCATATTTTATAATGTTTTAACATGTTCATTTTAAAGCTCTTTATATGCTGTAAAATCTTAGGGTAAACTTTAGTATTTGAAACTTATAGGTTTCGTAAAAAAAAAAGAAAGTAGCTAAACACATAAATAAGAATTTTTCAAAGACTAACTTTTTTAAAAATGTTTTAAAATAGCTATTTTAAAGCTTTTTTAATGCCTAGCAACATGATCTTAAGCAAAAGAACTTAAAATACATAGGGTGTCTAGAAAAACGAGTACTTTGTACACAAAAACTTTATTAACTCGAAAACTAACAAATTCTAAAATGTTATAACATCTTAATTTTAAAGCTCTTTTAATGCTCTAAAACCAGATCTTTTACTTAAATATTAAAATTCATAGGATTTTTAAAAAAAAAGATGGAATCTCTACACAAAAACTTCAATTACTCGAAAACTTACAAATTTTAAAATCTTTTAACAGTGTCATTTTAATGCTCTTTTAATGCATTACAACATAATGTTAAGCAAAAGTTTTTGAAATACATAAGATATAAAAAAAAGAAGGAGTACTTTGTACACAAAAACATTAATAACTCGAAAACTAACAAATTCTAAAATGTTATAACATGGTCATTTTAAAGCTCTTTTAATGCTCTACAACCTGATTTAAAACTTAAGTATATAAATATATAGGGTTTTTAAAAAAAGAAGGAATCTGTACACAAAAACTTCAATTACTCGAAAAACAAGCATATTTTAAAATGTTATAAAATGTTAATTTTATAGCTCTTTTAATGCATAACAACATGATCTTAAGCAAAAGTATTTAAAATACATAGGGTGTCTAAAAAAAAGGAGTAATTTCTACACAAAAACTTTAATAACTCGAAAAAAAACAAATTCTAAAATGTTATAACATGGTCATTTTAAAGCTCTTTTAATGCTCTAAAACCAGATTTAACCTTAATATTAAAATTCGTAGGGTTTTTTTAAAAAAAAGAAGGAATCTGTACACAAAAACTTCAATTACTCGAAAACTTACAAATTTCAAAATCTTATAACAGTGTCATTTTAATGCTCTTTTAATGCATTACAAAATAATGTTAAGCAAAAGTTTTTTAAATACATAGGATGTCTAAAAAAGAAGGAGTACTTTGTACACAAAAACTTTAATAACTCGAAAACTAAAGAATTCTAAAATGCTATAACATGGTCATTTTAAAGCTCTTTTAATGCTCTAATATCGTATGCTGAACATAAGTATTTAAAACGTATCGGTTATCTAAAAAAAAAAATGAACAAGCTGTACACATAAACTTTAATTTCTCAAAGACCAACTTATTTTCAAATGTTTTAAAAAGCCATTTTAAAGCTCTGTTAATAGCCTACAACATGATCTTGTGCAAAAGTATTTAAAATACATAGGGTGTCTAAAAAAAAAGGAGAACTTTCTACACAAGAACTTTAAGAACTCGAAAACAAACAAATTCTAAAATGTTATAACATGGTCATTTTAAAGATCTTTTTAATGCTCTAAAACCAGATCTTTAACTTAAATATTAAAATTCATAGGATTTTTAAAAAAAAAGATGGAATCTCTACACAAAAACTTCAATTACTCGAAAACTTACAAATTTTAAAATCTTTTAACAGTGTTATTTTAATGCTCTTTTAATGCATTACAACATAATGTTAAGCAAAAGTTTTTGAAATACATAGGATGTCAAAAAAAGAAGGAGTACTTTGTACACAAAAACATTAATAACTCCAAAACTAACAAATTCTAAAATGTTATAACATGGTTATTTTAAAGCGCTTTTAATTCTCTACAACGTGATTGAAAATTTAAATATAAAAAATATATAGGGTTTTTTTAAAAAAAAAAAAAATCTGTACACAAAAAATACAATTACTCGTAAAACTAACAAATTTTAAAATGTTATAACATGGTCATTTTAAAGCTCCTTTAATGCACAAAAATCGTATGCTGACCATAAGTATTTAAAACTTATATATTTTTTTTTAAAAAAAAAGGAGTTGCTGTACACATTAATTATAATTTCACAAAGAAAAACTTAATTTTAAAATTCTTTAATATAGCTATTTTAAAGATTTTTAAATGCTTAATAACATGATGTTAGGCAAAAGTATTTAAAATACAAAGGGTGTATAAAAAAAAAGAAGTACTTTGTTCACAAAAACATTAATAACTCAAAAACTAACAAATTCTAAAATTTTAACTCATGGTCATTTTAATGCTCTTATAATGCTTAACAACCAGATTTCAACTTAAATATTTAAAAAATATAGGGTTTTTAAAAAAAAAAGAAGCAATCTGTACAGAAAAACTTCAATTACTCGAAAACAAGCATATTTTAAAATGTTTTAATATGTTCAATTTTAAGCTCTTTATATGCTCTAAAATCTTATGCTAAACTTTAGTATTTGAAACTAATAGGTTTTCTAAAAAAGAAAAGAAACAAGGTGTAAACATAAATTTTAATTTCTCAAAGAAAATCTTTTTTTAAAATGTTTTAAAATGGCCATTTAAAATCTCTTTTAATGCCCAAAAACATGATGTTAAGCAAAAGAATTTAAAATACATAGGGTGTCTATAAAAAAAGAAGTACTTTGTTCACAAAAACATTAATAACTCAAAAACTAACAAATTCTAAAATTTTAAATCATGGTCATTTTAATGCTCTTATAATGCTTAACAACCAGATTTTAAACTTAAATATTTAAAAATTATAGGGTTTTTAAAAAAAAAGAAGGAATCTGTACAGAAAAACTTCAATTACTAGAAAACAAGCATATTTTAAAATGTTTTAATATGTTCAATTTTAAGCTCTTTATATGCTCTAAAATCTTATGCTAAACTTTAGTATTTGAAACTAATAGGTTTTCTAAAAAAGAAAAGAAACAAGGTGTACACATAAATTTTAATTTCTCAAAAAAAATCTTTTTTTAAAATGTTTTAAAATGGCCATTTAAAATCTCTTTCAATGCCTTAAAACATGATGTTAAGCAAAAGAATTTAAAATACATAGGGTGTCTATAAAAAAAAAAGTACTTTGTACACAAGAACATTAATAACTCGAAAACTAACAAATTATAAAATTTTATATCATGGTCTTTTTATTGCTCTTATAATGCTTAACAACCAGATTTTAAACTTAAATATTTAAAAATATTAGGGTTTTTAAAAAAAAGAAGGAATCTGTACAGAAAAACTTCAATTACTCGAAAACAAGCATATTTTAAAATGTTTTAAAATGTTCAATTTTAAGCTCTTTGTATGCACTAAAATCTTATGCTAAACTTTAGTATTTGAAACTTATAGGTTTTCTAAAAAAAGGAAAGAAACAAGCTGTTCACATAAATTTTACTTACTTAAAGACAAACTTATTTTAAATTTTTTAAAATAGCCATTTTAAGCTTCTTTTAATGCCCAAAAACATGATGTTAAGCAAAAGAATTTAAAATACATAAGGTGTCTATAAAAAAAGAATTACTTTGTACACACAAAAATTAATAACTCGAAAACTAACAAATTCTAAAATGTTATAACATGGTCATTTTAAAGCTCTTTTAATGCACAAAAATCGTATGCTGACCATAAGTATTATAACTTATATATTTTTTTTAAAAAAAAAAAGGAGTAGCTGTACACATTAATTATAATTTCACAAAGACAAACTTATTTTAAAATTTTTTAATATAGCTATTTTAAAAATCTTTTAATGCTTAATAACATGATGTTAGGCAAAAGTATTTAAAATAAAAAGGGTGTATAAAAAAAAAGAAGTACTTTGTTCACAAAAACATTATTAATTCAAAAACTAACAAATTCTAAAATTTTAAATCATGGTCATTTTAATGCTCTTATAATGCTTAACAACCAGATTTTAAACTAAAATATTTAAAAATTATAGGGTTTTAAAAAAAGAAGGAATCTGTACAGAAAAACTTCAATTACTCGAAAACAAGCATATTTTAAAATGTTTTAATATGTTCAATTTTAAGCACTTTATATGCTCTAAAATCTTATGCTAAACTTTAGTATTTGAAACTTATAGGTTTTCTAAAAAAAAAAAGAAACAAGCTGTACAAATAAACTTTAATTTCACAAAAACAAACTTATTTTAAAATGTTTTTAAACAGCCATTTTAAAGCTCTTGTCACGTCATATTGACAACTAATTTCGAAAATTCAAGTATTTATAGTAAATCTGAATTTTGTCATAATTCTATATATTTAGCGTTAATATTTGCTTTTTCTTCATTAACAAATTTGTACTTATATTGTTTTGTATTCTAATATTTTAGTACGCGATGTTTTTCTTTACATATTGTATAATTTGCACTTTTATCTAATAAGTACTCTCATGAACGACCATCGATATTTGCATTTTTGTTAACATATGGAAATTAGAATGGTACAGATCAATTGTCGTTCATGTGGAAACCTACCTTATCTACCAATAGGGTCGTTAAGTAGGTCTGTCGATAAGTGGAAGTCTGTAATACCGACTTCGTGCTCCTACATTACCGACACTTGTTATTAACATTTGGTTTATATAACAATTGCTATTTGCATTTATCTTTAATTAAATGGTTTCTACAAATAAAATTGTTATATATTTTGTTGTTCTTTTAATTAAGAATAAATTTTAACAGTTATTATTAATTAATAGAACAAATAGTTAATAACATTTATATAAAGTAATAATGTTAGCTGGAACATAAAATTCCCACAGTCGTAATAAAGCACACTTGCAATGAAAGAAAATCTCTTGGCTCAAGTATAAGGCGCACGTGCAGTTCTGGGAATTTCTGCCTGATAGTAACCTGATACTTTAGTCGCTACCGGGAATCAGCGCTTGATAGTAAATGATATTTTTTTCGAAGCAAATTCCATTCCCAGCTGACGACAGCAGTTTAGAGCTTGATTGTAACTAATATTTATTCACACGTGCAAACTTAAAAGATCAGCAGATTCCTTTCCCACGGGTTGGTAAAAGTCTGTAGTGGAGGAAGCACCTAGCGCGAGTAGGGGTACCTCCCACTAGGCCGTACGGGACTGTACGTGGGGAGCTTAGAGACTCCTCGCCGTCAGTCTACTGGCAACCATTATACTTAAAAGACATAAAAAGTCTACTACAATACTTGATTAGTTCGCTTCATAAATTAGTCTATTGCGTGAACCTTAGTAATTTTGACGGTTTTTACAATTTAATATCTGTTACCGTGAGTCGATCAGTAAGACCTAACACCGTAAGTCGAGTGTTTCGCGTCGAACCTTTGTCTACTATTTCTGCGTCGACTAAGTTCGATATTTGTTTCGTAGTATGACAATTGCTATTTGGTTCGACATCTGTTATTGAATTCGACATCTATTACTAAGTTTGCTACGTTTGTAAACGAGTTTTTCGATAATTGTTTCTTAATCTTTACATTTATAAAAGTTTTACATTTGCTATTGTCTGTGTTCGTATTGTGAGTTATACTGTGCATAACCTTGTGTTGTTTATTGTTAAAGTTTACTTAAGAATATACTGTTATTTTACCTAAAATTTTTGGAATTGTTTCGAACCAACAACTAAGCTCCTTTTGCACCTGATTCCTTGTACCTATCTTCATAATTCAACAGTAGCACAATTGGAATTAAGGAGCTCCGGAAATCAGCACAGGGGACCACACTCCGAGGATTCCGTAAAATCATAGAGCAATATTAACATCAAGGTAAGTTGTCATCTCTTACTAATTAAAGGAGTTAAGTTCCGCTTCTAGCCTAGATCCCGGGTAAAGTACTGGCTCTACAGGCTGACCCAAAATAGGGCATTTATTCTCTTTGCCGAGAAGACAGCAAGAAAGTCGGTATCGGATCGGAGAATTATCTAAAATTGTTCTTGCTCCTTGGCAGTCCTCTTCTAGGACGTCACAGGAAGGCAAAAACTGGTGGCAGCGGTGGGATAGATAAAGGGAAGTGAGAATCTTAACCTAATTTAGCTCGAATCCTAAGTGTGGGATCATTGCTATAGTTCACATATAAAAAGAAAATATTTCATAGTAGTTGAAATGGCAACAGACCGTGCACGCGTTAGAACAGATTCTCCCATCTCTGACGGGGCGATGGGTGGATTCAATGACGAATTAGCGGAAAAAGAATTATTAATAAGAAAAAGAATGGAAGAAATCATTTTGTTCCAAGAACAGTTAAATAATTTGCAGTTGGAAAGTTATAAAAGACAGGAGGAACTAGACAGGAGAGAGAGCGAGATTGAAAATCAAAGAAAAGAGTTAGCACATAGAGAGCGTAAACTAGAATTAAGGGAAGAAGAAATTCGTAGGTCTATGGGCGAAGATTTTGGAGGCTTCCGAGGATTTGAACGATCGCGAACTCCGGTAGACTCATTTATCACCATATCAAGAACGCCAAATTTGTCGCCATCCAGTTCTCCACGGCCTGTTCCACCGCGTCAAACTATCGTTACTCCTTTGCCAAATAGTAACGATTTGAAAACAGAAAATGAGCGACTAAAGCGTGAATTAGATTTATTGAGGGGAGTAGTTGCTGCATCTCGTCCGCCCTCTCCTCTTCCGCGTACAACGAATGCTTATGTTAAATTGCGTGAAATTGTGGAAGCGGTACCGAGGTTCGATGGTCACAACATCTCGGTTACTCAGTTTGCAAGAGCTTGTAAAAGAGCTCTTGATTCTTTGCCCGCTTGTTATTCTGCCGAAACAGAAACTTCACTAACCAGGCTGCTTATCTCAAAATTAAACGGACACGCATACGTTGTTGTAGAGGATCTGAAAATAACTAAAGTAGAGCAATTAATAGATAGGCTGAAGGATGCTTTCTTGCCAGCACACGGGACGAATTACTATCGCGGACAACTAGCAACCGAGTTTAAAAAGCCAAAGGAGCACGTTCTTGATTACTTTAGTCGCGTCCGTGGTCTAACTCAGTCAATAATTGATGAGGAATCGAAGCAGGTTGGGCGTTTAGAACGATCTGTTGAGCGCAAAATAGAAGAGGAAGGCCTTGACGCCTTCATTCGCGGTCTTCCGTCAGATTACCGAACTGCATTGCGATTCGAACGGTATACCGATTTTAGTTCAGCCTTAAATTGTTTGCTGCGAATTGACAAACAAATTCAAGAGGACGCAAAAAGAACGGCTTCTCCTACTTATAGGAGCCGTGTCGCGAATATCAGACAAATAAAGGAAATAATGGTCTGTAATCACTGCAAAAAGCAGGGTCATAAGGAAAACAATTGCTGGCTAAAAAGAAAGTCAGGAATGAGTTCACCAAGTCCATCAAATTCATCTAATAAATCGGTTAAACGAAGAGAAGGTCATTGTAATTATTGCAAAAAATTAGGCCATTGGAAATACGAGTGTCGATCGCTAAAATATAATAATGATAAACGAAATAATCAGAACCAGGGAAACGACGGGAAGGGTCCGGCGGCGGACGCACGTCGTTCCCCCTCTCCCAAACCGCGTCCAAGATCTCCGCAACCCAAACCGGAACAGTCGCAATCAGGCAAATAAAGTACGAACCGGTTAATAGGGCTCCATGTGTCACTGGTACCTCTCAAGAACTGACTGGCACCGTGACATTGATGATCGACACTGGCGCGGAAATCAATTTGATAAAATCTAACGTATTACGTAAATCGACGGAAACAGACGCTACAGAGACAGTACAGTTAACGGGTATCTCCCAAGACAGACATAGCTCGCTTGGCACTGCCAAGGTTCGCATATTTGGGGAGGACGTTAAATTCCACTTAGTAGAAGAAAATTTCCCTATTCAATCGAATGGTATTTTGGGAACCGAGTTCCTACAATCAAAAAACAAAAAAATCATCCCACCTGGAGTCTATGCAGGTGAAGCTTTAGTTAAAAACGAAAACGGGAAAGCATATTTTAAGGTAATAAACACGACTTCGAAACCTGTCTTTTTAGCAATTCAGAGATTGGAATTATTTGATTATAGTCTAGGTACTCTTCCGAATTCTGCACTAAATAACTCCGATCCTTTGTCCGAAATCTGCGATCCCGATCAATCCGAATATTTGCATTATGTACATACCATCTTTGCATCCACCTCCGCTAATGAAACTCCGAAGAGGGGTGATCCGAAATCTGAATCAACCTTACCACCCTCTCGAGTAGAATCCGTAAAATCCCTCCTCCGTCTCGAACATTTGAATACGGAAGAGGCTGAATCTGTTTCAAAATTAATTGCAGCAAACGCTGATATCTTCCATTTGCCAGGCGAACTGCTTGGATGCACCGATATTTTGCAACATAAGATCATTACTAGTGACAATGTTCCGGTGTACACAAAACAATATAGATTCCCTCCGGTTCACAAGGAAGAAGTTAGGAAACAGACATCTGAATTGCTGAAAGACGGAATAGTTAGGCCATCTCTCTCACCGTACAATTCTCCAATATGGATTGTACCTAAAAAGGCGGATTCCAAAAGAAAACCCAAATGGCGGATGGTGATCGATTATCGGAATTTAAATGAAAAAACAGTAAGAGACGCTTATCCTATACCTAACATAACCGAAATATAAGACCAACTCGGCGTGGCAAGATATTTTTCGACATTTGATTTGAAATCCGGATTTTACCAAATTAAAATGCATCCGGATGACCGAGAAAAGACAGCGTTCTCGACCCCGTACGGTCATTTTGAATTTAGTAGAATGCCATTCGGCTTAAAAAACGCTCCAGCAACTTTTCAACGGTTGATGGATCATGTCTTGACCGGTTTACAGGGCGAGGAAATGTTTGTTTACTTGGATGATGTCGTTCTTTACGCAAGGTCACTTAGCGAGCATGAAGCAAAATTTGATAAGCTCGCGCAAAGACTCCGTAAGGCCAATTTGAGGTTACAACCCGATAAATGTGAATTTTTAAGGCGGGAGGTAATCTATTTGGGACACATCATCGGGGAGAACGGTGTTAAACCTGATCCAAAAAAATTAGACGCTGTCAGAGAATTTCCGCGACCGAAAAATGCTAAATCTGTTCGACAATTTTTGGGACTTGCCGGATATTATAGAAGGTTTATTCCTGCCTTTTCTAAGGTTGCTAAACCATTGACAGATTTATTAAAAAAGGATGTTTTATTTCGCTGGGAAAGTACCCAAGAAAATGCATTTTGCTCGTTAAGGGACTCATTGTGCAAGGAACCGATACTACAGTTTCCAAATTTTAACTTGCCCTTTAACGTAACAACAGATGCATCCGGCTATGCAATTGGTGCCGTCTTGAGTCAAGGTCCTGTCGGGAAGGATCTGCCTGTCTCATACTGCTCGCGAATTTTGAATAAAGCAGAAATAAACTACTCTACAATTGAAAGAGAACTTCTGGCAGTAGTATATGCGACAAATTATTTTAGGACTTATTTATACGGGCGAGAGTTTACTCTGATAACTGATCACAAACCGCTAGTTTGGCTCAAGTCAATTAAAGATCCGACTTCGAGACTCGTAAAATGGAGTTTGAAGTTAGCTGACTATTCGTTCAAAATTGTGTATAAGCCTGGAATTGCTAATGCTAACGCAGATGCCTTATCCCGAAATCCAGTGGAGACGAGGAGCGTACTCCCTGTATATGCGGACGATTCGGACGACAGCCCTATTAGGTTCAATGTCAGACGCGCATTAACAGAAAACGAAGACTATGACCTCGACGAAACAGCTTACGGGACAGACGATCTCGACGTGACGTTACCCTCGACAGCTGACGCTAAGATAACAGAAACAGACAATGAATACTCTGACGTCGAGAGTGCCTGTGACTCAGCTGACTACGATAAATTGTTTTCTCCGTACACACCGACGAGATTAGATATGCGTTCAAGAATGATAACGGAAAATATATTCGAGACAAGGGACTCTCTGCATTTAAGGCGAGATAACTTGATAGTACTTACGGATCTTAGCGGTACACCTTGTGACGATGGCGCCAAACTTTTGGATAAAGCCAAACAACTCCCGAAATCAGAACATTTAGTGTTAGCTCGAGCTAGGGTAACTAACATCGGAAAATATAAACTAGTAATAATACCTATAAAGGAACAAGCTGAGAACTCTACAAAATTCGAAACTCTGGTAGAAGCAATTGGCGCTTTACTTTCTGTTACCCGCGAATTGGGACTTAAATCTGTAAGTATTTCTAAGACAAATAATATCGATGGCATCCCATGGTCGCACGTCCAAAGGAAACTTCAAAATACTTTTGAATCTGAAATTTGCAAAATAGTAATTTGTCTTAATGAAATTCTAATCCCAGAACAGGAAAAGCGTAATGACATTCTTGCAGAATGCCACTCTTCGGCTATCGGTGGACATAAGGGTGTAACAAAAACTTATAACAGAATTAGGCAGAAGTATCATTGGCCCAATATGAAAAAAGACATACAAGTATACATTAGAAATTGCGAAGGATGTCAATTAAAGAAATTAGTTAGAATAAAGTCTAAGGAGCCAATGATACTAACCGATACGCCAGGAGCGGCATTCGACAAAATTGCCATGGACATTGTTGGACCACTTCCGGAAACAAAAAAGGGCAATAAATATATTCTCACCATACAGGATTCACTAACAAAATTTTTCGTTGCAGTAGCTCTGAAGACAGCTACATCAGTTGATATTGCGGAAGGCATGATCCATAATTTTTGTAATATATTCGGAGCGCCACGCTCAATTCTGACTGATCAAGGAAAAAATTTCACAGGCTCCTTACTAAGGGCAATTGCTAAACAGTACCGTTGTAAGCAAATAAAAACCACAGCATTTCACCCACAGTCAAATGGGTCACTTGAGCGTTCGCACATTGTATTAATAGAATACTTAAAACAATTTATTAGTAAGAAGAGCGACTGGGATAATTGGCTCACTCACGCTATGTTCGCATACAATACTAGCACACATGAGGGAACTAGGTTCACACCTCATGAATTGGTATTCAGAAGACAAGCGAATGCTCCCTCGGGAGAGGTGCTTACGAACGTTGCCCTAGAGAATACCTATTTAGAATACTATTTAGATTTAGTTCATAAAATTAGGTCAGCTCAGAAAATAGCAAGAAGAAACCTGGTGGGCGCAAAAATAAAATCCAAATTTTATTATGATCAAAATTCTCGCGGCCAAAAACTTGAGGTCGGAAATAACGTCTATTTGTTGAAACAACCAACTTCTAAGTTTGGAGACCAGTACACTGGCCCCCACCAGATTCTAGAGATTCTACGTAATAATAACATAAAAATTAGTTATAAAAATGGAAGTAGGATTGTCCATCGAGACAAAGTTAAATTAACTAGAAATAAAAATTAGGACAATTCTTGCATAATTATCACATATATAACCTTTGTATGAATCTTCTTCTTCTTCTTCTTTCTTTAGTTTAGGCAAATTGCCTGTTCCTTAACGACGTTTTTTCTGCCTATTGCACTGTTAAATTGTCGCACCATCGTTTTCGTGGGCGTCCCGTGCTTCTGCGGCCTGCCGGTGACTTATCCCGTGCAATTCTGACAATTCTTCTGTTGTCCTTTCTATTGATGTGCTCGTTCCATTCTTTTTTCCTTTTTAGTATCCATTCGTTGATATTTTCTACTTTGCATGTTCTTCTTATATCTTCGCTTCTTTCTCGATCCAGCAGTGTTTTTCCAACTATTCTGCGAAGCACTCTCATTTCGGTTGTATCTAGTAACTGTTTCGTTTTCGCCGTGTCTGGTCGAGTTTCTGCGGTATATGACATAATAGGTCTTACTATTGCCTTGTAAATTCTTGCTTTGGCCTCTATGTCAATGTTTTTGTTTCGCCATATTGTGTCATTCAAACAACCCGCTATTCTGGATGCCTTCGTTGTCTGTTCTCTTACCTCTGCTTCGACATCACCATATCCTGAGATTTCTATTCCTAGGTATTTAAATCTCATTTCCTGCTGAATAACCTTCCCTTCAATTTCCAGTTTGCATCTTAACGGTGTCTTTGAAGTTGTCATGCATTTTGTTTTCTGGGCCGATATTTTCATGTTGAATGATTTGGCTATGCAGTTAAATCGGTGTAGTAAACGTTGTAGATCATCCTCATTTTCGGCCACTAATACAGCGTCATCAGCATAGCATAGGATGGTTATTTCTTCGCTGCCCATTTTATATCCTTTTAGCAGTCTTACGTTTCTTATTATTTCGTCCATGATGATGTTAAAAAGCAGGGGACTTAGGGAATCCCCTTGTCGGATACCACGACCTGCATCAATCTGTTCAGTCAAGGCACCATTTATCTTTGCTTGGATCTTGTTGTTTCTATAGATGTTCTCTATGGTCTTAATAAGATTATTCGGAATTTGCCGGTTATAAAGGAGGTGAATAACATCCTTTAATTGCACCCGGTCGAATGCTTTTTCCAGATCAATGAAACACATATATGCTGGTCTGTTGTATTCAATTGATTTTTCTGTTATCTGTCTTATGATGAAAACCGCGTCTGTGCATGATCTACCTGATCTGAATCCCTGTTGTTCGTCTTCTAGATTCGTTAAGCTGTTAATTTTATTCGTTATGACTTTTGTTGTTAGTTTCAATGAAGTATTTAAAAGATTTATTCCCCTGTAATTTGTAGGTAGTTTTTTGTCTCCTTTTTTAAACATAACTATAGTTGTGCTGGTTCGCCATTCATTAGGTATTTTGTGTTGGCATAGTATTTTTATTTTGTATGAATCTATTATAAGAAATTTTTGTAAAGACCTGTACATCTGCAACAGAAAGGATGCATTCCGAAATTTGCTGCATCATCATCGGTTACGTCACCATAGCTTCCGCATTGTTGGGTTACGATTGCGGCGGGACAGCTGCGAATATAACATCTGTGTCACTGCTGGAGACGGGGGACTGCAATCTCCCCACCACAACACCCAACAAGACGAAGACGTACATACAGCTGTTGCAGCTGACTGACTACGATACAACACCTGTATACCAGTGTCGGATTGAAGTTGACCGAATCATTTATTACTGCGACATGAGCTCGCATATATCAGCTGTTCATAACGGGCGCCGCGTATATCTGATGGACGTGTCTGCCGACGTTTGCAAATCGATTATTAATACCAGTACACTTTCTTTAAATTCGTTCACTCAATTGACTGGACTTCGAGTAAATACGACCGATTTTCGGAGTGTTACATTAGCAGGCTCCATAGCCCCCGACGGTAAGTGCCTCGGCACACAATACGCAGATACCGACGGAACATGGGACGATGTAGTAGTGCAAAGTGTAGTACGAACAAATATAAGAACATATACGGGAACAGTGAAAGTGAAGGATAATGTGATCTCACTACGGGGAAATGTGCGGTGCACCTTTTCGGAAGGAACATGCCTCACGGACGAAAACGGGAGTGCATTTTGGACAGTAATTCCTAAATCGGCGTGCAACTTCGAACAATACACAGCTTTATACGAAGGCACAGCAACAAAAATAGTTTCGCCTGTAACCATTTCACTACTGTCAACAATGTATACGGTGACAGAGGGGGATACGACTTTCGCATTAATGGGCAAGGAAGAACACCATCTCTGTGGGTATAGTTTGTGACGTCCAAGATGGGGTTGTCAAGAGGAGTAAGAACAAATTTTAATCTTCCTTTTCCAGGTCAATCTTTTTCAGAATTTACTCGGTTAAGAAGAGTACCCTATTTTGAGTCAATCCGTGGAGCCGGACTTTACTCGGGATCTGGGCTAGATGATCTTAGGAAATCCAATAAGAGGTAATAACTTGTAAGATTATTATTGATGAGGGGTACTTACCCTTGAAATAGATGAATACGTCCTCTAGAAAATACGATTTGTGCCAAATGCCGATAATCCACGGGCCCAAGCTCCTTTGGGTTGATTGAGTTGATTGAGTGGTCACAGGATTTCGGTGTAGAAAGGTTATGTTATTAAATGAATATCACTTGATTAACAGGTAAAATTAAAGTATATTCTTTAAAGATTAAAAATAAGCAAGAGTTGCACAATTAGTTACACAATTCTGGTCACTCGTAGTAACTGTCACACGGAATATTACAATAGTAACACGGATTATGAACGTAGCGTGTTAAAGTGCGTTACTGTACGCAAGTTGTAATAAACGGTTATAAATGCGCGACGTGTACGAACTCTTATATAAAATTGGTATAATCAAGCGAATTTGTAAATAAGATAAATTATTAACTTATCTTGTTAATAATTTATAATAATGAGAAAGTCTGTCTTCCAGGTTAATTAAGTTGTAACGTATAAAAAAGAGTGTCTTGAGAAAGACTGCTCTTATGTTAAGCTTCGTTAACGTATATGGAAGACTATCTTGAAAAAGACTCATCTTGTATAAGAAGTAGTTGCGTTGGAAGAGAGACTTTCAAGCACAAATGTATAAGTATATAATAATTAACAAAGGTAATTAAGATTTAAGTGTTAAGAGTATAGAGGTTGCTGGTAGACTGCCGGAGAGGAGTCTCTAAGCTCCCCACGTCGAGTCCCGTACAGCTGAGTGGGGGATACCCCCACTTGCGCTATGTGCTTCCTCCACTACCGACTTTTCTTCTACGAAACCCCACTCTTGGAGAAGAATGTGCATGACGATTACTATTCTCAGAAGCGAGGAAGTATTAATTACTATCAAGCGTGAATTCTCCGAAGGAATAAAGGCGTTATATTACGTTGACATAGGTATAAGTTACTATCAAGCGTGAATTCTCTGAAGGGATAGAGGTGTTATATTACATTGATAAGATATGAGTTGCTATCAAGCGAGAATTCTCCGAACTGCACGTGCGCTTTACTTGAGCTCACTGCACGTGTGCCCTAAGATATGAAGGTGTCAAGTTACTGCACGTGCGCCTTATACTTGAGATAAAAGGTTTCCTTTCATTGCACGTGTGCCTTTATTACGACGGTGAATATTTTATGTACTGGCTAGCATTATTGCTTTATATAAATTTTAATAACTATTTGTTTTATTATATAATAATAATTATTGGAGTTTATTCTCAGTTAGAAGAAAAATGAAATATGTAAGAAATATTATTTGCAGCAATCGTTTAGATAAAATTAAATGCTAGTAGTAATCATTATATTATCCAAGTATTAAATAATAAGTGTCGGTAATGTAGGAGCACGAAGTCGGTATTCCCGACTTCCACTTATCGAAAGATCCGTTTACCGACCTAAGTTGTCGGTAAGGCAGGTTTCTCTATGAACGACAATTGACATATGTTCTACTATTACCGTATGCTGTCAAAAATGATATTTATCGATTGTCGTTCGTAAGAGTATTTAATACAAAATAGAATTTACAGCGAATATAATGCAAATTATTATACGGTTGAATGTTATACAAAGGTAAATTATTTTAATAATCGTATCGTAACTATTTGTATGTGTAATTTGTACAAGTAAAAATATATAAGTGATAAAATTTCAAAAATTTTCGTATGTATGACGGAAGGGCAAATCACAATCATTGGGTAGTACGTTTTGGTATATTGAATCGTCACTAGGACGTGACAAGTTTGATCACGACAGAACATCCGAAGCTGTTTATTTTAGAAACACAGCGGGGAAGAACTTTCACATCAAAAGCGAAAATAAAACCTAACAATATGGATTTGTTCGCCTACGTGAACTCGAAATTTGTGTATGTTGAAAGGCATCATCGTGACTAGTTGGAAGCTCTATACCACAGTGTACTACAGCAAAGATGTAATCTGGAACAGCAAGTAATCAGAAATGCGTTAGCCTTGGCCGCGATCCTTCCTGATGTCTTTGCGTATACAGTAATGAAAAAACCAGGATACATAGCAGTGATAGGCGGTGAAGTTGCACATATTATCAAATGCACACCGGTTCCTGTAAAGGCTAGACACGCGGGAGAATGTTATCGTGAACTCCCAGTGACATATCAAAACACCAGCATGTTCCTTAAACCAAAATCCAGAATTTTAGTAAGTAAGGGCACCGAAAAATCCTGCAGCGCACTACTACCACAAGAATATCTGGTTGAAGGTGTTTGGTACCAGTTGCTGCCAAAGCCAACTTACGTAAAGGATCCGCAAATTTTGGAACCAGACACGGAAGTGTTATGGAAATATATCGACGCGGGATCCTTGGCAACCAGTGGTATTTACACACAGGCGGATCTGGACAATCTTAGGGACCACGTAATGTTCCCTATAGAACAGCCTGAACATACTGAACATACTGAACAATATTGCTAGGGGGGCAACCGGTCAAAAAGTGCAAACAGAAACATTAAATTTTATGAACTTTGTGAGTAAGAACGAATTTAACAAATTTGCGGAAGGTGTTACTTCGAAAGTGTGGAACGGACTTTTGAAATTCGGGTCAGTCAGTGCGGCAATACAAGGAATAATATTTATATTTAAAATAACAAAATTGGTCGTTGATTCCATCTTGCGTGGTTACGCCCTACAAACGGTATATGGGTGGAGCATCCATCTATTGGGCGCTATTTGGGGCTCAATAACGAGCCTACTTCTCCAGTTAAAGAACAGTAAGGATCGCCATGCTGCATCAACCGAAACCGAACTCCGTGAAATCACCACGGAGCAGTCCGAAACAGTAAACAGTTTAGCCGATAGCAATCAACCAACTACTGCTACAAGCAGCTCGCAAACCGAGGAATCACCCGGTAAGCAATTGCGGTTTTATGCGGACGACGAAATCCTTAAGAAATTTCGCTCTTTACGAAACAATAGAAAATGAATTCCTACGTGCTTCTCTTAAGGGGCGGGAGGTGTCACGTCATAGTGACAACTAATTTTGAAAATTCAAGTATTTATAGTAAATCTTAATTTTGTCATAATTCTATATATTTAGCGTTAATATTTGCTTTTTCTTCATTAACGAATTTGTATCTATATTGTTTTGTATTCTAATATTTTAGTACGCGATGTTTTTCTCTACATATTGTATAATTTGCACTTTTATCTAATAAGTACTCTCATGAACGACCATCGATATTTGCATTTTTGTTAGCATATGGAAATTAGAATGGTACAGATCAATTGTCGTTCATGTGAAAACCTACCTTACCTACCAATAGGGTCGGTAAGCAGGTCTGTCGATAAGTGGAAGTCTGTAATACCGACTTCGTGCTCCTACATTACCGACACTTGTTATTAACATTTGGTTAATATAACAATTGCTATTTGCATTTATCTTTAATTAAATGGTTGCTACAAATAACATTGTTATATATTTTGTTGTTCTTTTAATTAAGAATAAATTTTAACAGTTATTATTAATTAATAGAACAAATAGTTAATAACATTTATATAAAGTAATAATGTTAGCTAGAACATAAAAATCCCACAGTCGTAATAAAGCGCACGTGCAGTTCCGGGAATTTCTGCCTGATAGTAACCTGATACTTTAGTCGCTACCGGGAATTAGCGCTTGATAGTAAATGATATTTTTTCGAGGCAAATTCCGTTCCCAGTTGACGACAGCAGTTTGAAACTTGATTGTAACTAATATTTATTCACACGTGCAAACTTAAAAGATCAGCAGATTCCTTTCCCACGGGTTGGTAAAAGTCGGTAGTGGAGGAAGCACCTAGCGCGAGTGGGGGTACCTCCCACTCGGCCGTACGGGACTGTACGTGGGGAGCTTAGAGACTCCTCGCCGTCAGTCTACTGGCAACCATTATACTTAAAAGACATAAAAAGTCTACTACAATACTTGATTAGTTCGCTTCATAAATTAGTCTATTGCGTGAACCTTAGTAATTTTGACGGTTTTTACAATTTAATATCTGTTACCGTGAGTCGATCAGTAAGACCTAACACCGTAAGTCGAGTGTTTCGCGTCGAACCTTTGCCTACTATTTCTGCGTCGACTAAGTTCGATATTTGTTTCGTAGTATGACAATTGCTATTAGGTTCGACATCTGTTATTGAATTCGACATCTATTACTAAGTTTGCTACGTTTGTAAACGAGTTTTTCGATAATTGTTTCTTAATCTTTACGTTTATAAAAGTTCTACATTTGCTATTGTCTGTGTTCGTATTGTGAGTTATACTGTGCATATCCTTGTGTTCTTTATTGTTAAAGTTTACTTAAGAATATACTGTTATTTTACCTAAAATTTTGGAACTGTTTCGAACCAACAACTAAGCTCCTTTTGCACCTGATTCCTTGTACCTATCTTCAAAATTCAACACTAGCACAATTGGAATTAAGGAGCTCCGGAAATCAGTACAGGGGACAACACTCCGAGGATTCCGTAAAATCATAGAGCAATATTAACATCAAGGTAAGTTGTCATCTCTTACTCATTAAACGAGTTAAGTTTCGCTTCCAGCCCAGATCCCGGGTAAAGTACTGGCTCTACAGGCTGACCCAAAATAGGGCATTTATTCTCTTTGTCGAGAAGACAGCAAGAAAGTCGGTATCGGATCGAAGAATTATCTAAAATTGTTCTTGCTCCTTGGCAGTCCTCTTCTAGGACGTCACAGTGACAATGTGTACAAAGAAATCGGCCCTTTTTTTCGTTCGCGAAAACTATATTAAGTGTTATGAACCGCAATATTCTTGGAAAATCTTTCGAAATAATAGCTGGAAAGATCATACAGAGGACTATTCTATAGTCTGAGAGCACTTATAGATCGGGAAGCTTGCTAGAAAATTTTTTCGACAAAATACGAAAAAATTCTCGGGCAGCCAAAAAAAAGTACCCTAAAACTCGAAAAAATTTCACTCCCAAAATCGCAACGATCATTTTTCGGCGAAAAAACATCGAATTCTATGCGAAAAATGCTTAAAACATGTCGAAAATCGATGATTTTTTATCTTTCCGAAGAGTTCGTGACAATGTGTACAAAGAAATCGGCCCTTTTTTTCGTTCGCGTAAACTATATTCAGTGTTATGAACCGCAATATTCTTGGAAAATCTTTCGAAATAAAGGCTAAAAAGAGCATACAGAGGACTATTCTATGTTCTGAGAGCACTTATATTAGGTGTACAAATAAGTTTCCGCCGTTTTTGACTAAAAATTAAGTATTTATTCTAGAAGAATGTTAATTTTAAGGTTATTTAAAATACTGACCATCACTTGCAATGACTTTTTCCAATCTCTCAGGCAACATTCGGATCCCACGTCGGAAGAACTCCTTGTCTTTTGAGGCTATCCACGAATCAACCCAATTTTTGGTATCTTCATATGACTTGAACCGCTGCTCTGACAGAGCATGTGCCTTGGACCGTAATAGGTCATAATCAAACGGTGCAATGTCTGGTGAATACGGCGGGTGGGGTAACACTTCCCAATCAAGTGTTTCCAAATACTTTTTCACGGGAGCCGCTACATGTGGACGAGCATTGTCATGTAGGAGAATAAATTTTTCGTGTCTAGATAGTATTAAGGGCGTTTTTCCTTCAGAGCTCGGCTCAATCTCATTAATTGTGTTCGATAGAGGGCTCCGGTGATTGTTTCGCTCGGATTAAGCAACTCATAATACACTAAACCCAGCTGATCCCACCAAATACACAGCATGAGTTTTTTTCCGTGAATATTCGGTTTTGCTGTTGATGTTGACGCATAGCTTGGTAATCTCAATGATTTTCTTCTTTTTGTATTATCATAATGTATCCATTTCTCGTCATCAGAGATGATACGATGTAAAGAACCCTTTTTTTGATGTCTAGAAAGCAGTATTTAACTTAAGCATAATCGGAGTTCAATATCCCTCTGCTTTAATTCGTACGGAACTTAATTTCCTTGTTTATTAATAATTCCTAATTATTTTAAGCGATGTGAGACTGCTTGCTGAGTGACTTCTAATGTTAAAGAAAGTTCTTTTTGTGTTTGAGATGAATTTTCCTCCAATATTTCCTCCAATTCTGCATCCTCGTAAATTTTTGGCCTTCCACTGCGATCTTTGTCTTCTACGTCGAAATCACCGTTTCTAAACTTTTGAAACCACTCACGACACGTTCTCTCACTTAAAGTAGTCTCACCATATGCTTCTACGAGCAATCGATGCTCCTTAGCAGCTGATTTCTTTATATTAAAGAAGTAAACTAATATTTCCCGCAAAGAACGCTTATTTGAGTCAAATTTGGACATTTTCAACTAAAAAAATTATATTTTACCAATATAAAATCAATAATATTAATAGGTTATGTTGTTTTTAAACGTCCAAACTAATTTTTAAGCAGGATACCATCTGCGAAAGTTACCGGAAACTCCGCGCAGCGCTATCTACATTAAAACGGCAAAAACTTATTTGTAAACCTAATATAAGTTTTAAATACTTATGTTCAGCATACGATTTTAGTGCATTAAAAGAGCTTTAAATGACCATGTTATAACATTTTAAAATTTGTTAGTTTTACGAGTAATTGTACTATTTCTGTACAGATAATTTCTTTTTTTTTTTTAAAAACCCTATATATTTTAAATACTTAAGTTATAGTTCAGTTATTAGAGCATTAAAATAGCTTTAAAATGGCCATGTTATAACATTTTATTATTTGTTATTTTTCGAGATATTAAAGTTTTTGTGTACAAAGTACTTCTGTTATTTTAGACACCTTATGTATTTAAATTACTTTTGCTTAACATCATGTTCTTATGCATTAAACGAGCTTTAAAATGGCTTTTTTTAAAACATTTTAAGATAAGTTGGTCTTTGAGAAATTCTAATTTATGTTTTCAGCTACTATCTTTTTTTTTAGAAAACCTATAAGTTTTAAATACTAAAGTTTAGAATAAGATTTTAGAGCATATAAAGAGCTTAAAAATGAACATATTAAAACATTTTAAAATATGCTTGTTTTCGAGTAATTGAAGTTTTAGTGTACAGATTCCTTCATTTTTTTTAAAAACCCTATATATTTTAAATATTTAAGTTTTAAATCTAGTTGTAGAGCAATAAAAATGCTTTTAGATGGCTATTTAGAAACATTTTAAAATAATTTGGTCATTTAGAAATTAAAATTTATGTGTACAGATTGTTTCTTTTTTTTTAAAAAAGCAATAAGTTTTAAATATTTAAGTTTAGCATACTATCATAGAGCATTTAAAGTACTTTAAGATGACAATATTAAAACATTTTAAAATTTGTTTGTTTTCGTGTAGTTGAAGTTTTTGTTTACACATTACTTCTTTAATTTTAAAAACCCTATATTTTAAATACTTAAGTCTTAAATCAGGTTGTAGAGCATTAAAAGAGCTTAAAAATGAACATATTAGAACATTTTAAAATATGCTAGTTTTCAAATAATTGAACTTTTTCTGTGCAGATTCCTTTTTTTTTAAACACTGTGATGTCCCAGATGGGGTTGTCAAGAGGAGTAAGAACAAATTTTAATCTTCCTTTTCCCGGTCAATCTTTTCAGAATTTACTCGGTTAAGAAGAGTGCCCTATTTTGAGTCAATCCGTGGAGCCGGACTTTACTCGGGATCTGGGCTAGATGATCTTAGGGAAGCCAATAAGAGGTAATAACTTGCAAGGTTATGATGGATGAGGGGTACTTACCCTTGAAATAGATGAATATGTCCTTTAGAAAATACGATTTGTGCTGAGTGCCGATAATCCACGGACCCAAGCTCCTTAGAATCAATTGCGTTGATTAGGTAGTCACAGGATTTCGGTGTAAAAAGGTTTTGTTATTAAATGAATATCACTTGATTAATAGATAAAACTAAAGTATATTCTTCAATGTTAAAACAAACAAGAGTTGCACAAGTGGTTTACACAATTTTGATCACTTGTTGTAACTGTCACACGGATATATTACAAATGTAACACGGATTATAAATGTGGCGTGTTAAAGTGCGTTTACTGTACGCAAATTGTAATAATCGATTATAACTGCGCGTCGTGTACGAACTCTTACATAAAAATTGTACAATCAAGCAATAATAGTATATTGGATTAATTATTAACCATATTTTGTTAATAATTTATTATATATTATGAGAAAGTCTGTCTTCCAAGCTAATTAAATTGGTAACGTATATAAATAGCTTGTCTTCCAAGCTAATTAAATTGGTAACGTATAAAAAAGAACTCCGCCTGCATGATCGCAGATCAGCGATCATGTTGCCGGTCCTAAGCCCGGGAAAAGGAGGAAGGTTGTTGGATCAGGTTAGCTCCCTACCCAACGTAAAAAAAAGACTACGGCTCAAAGAAATGACAATTTGCCTCGGAGAAGGACGGATATACAGATGACGACACAGGCAAGAAAACGGACAATGAAATGGAAGAAAGGACATATAATGCGTCTGGCTACATGGAACATCAAGTCATTCAATAATAAAGATCAAGAAACCCAGAAAGAACTGAAAGATAATAACATCGATATTTGCGCCTTACAAGAGACCAAAAAGAAAGGCAAAGGACAAATACAGTATGAAGACTACTTAGTGATCTATAGTGGTGTAGAAAAACAAATCAGGGCAAAAGAAGGGGTAGCCATCGCAGTATCCAAAAAATACAAAAACAACATACAAGAATGCAAGTACATATCTTCACGAATATTGGTGGTAAAAATGAAAGCGGAAGGACAGAAATTAAATATAGTGTCAATTTATGCACCCGAAGATAATAAGCCAAAAGAAGAAAGAGAAGCCTTCTACGACCAACTACAAAATTTAGTCGGATCATTACCAAGTAACCAACAAATGATAATCCTTGGAGATTTTAACGCCCGCATCGGAAACGAAATAATACCTGGAATAAAACAAAGGTTCAACGAAAACGTGTTAAATGACAATGGAGAACTAATGACACAGCTATGCACATTTAACGAGCTAAGGATTAATAATACATTTTACAATCATAAGGAACAATATAAATTTACATACAGCAACACCAGAGGCTTCAGGTCTACAATTGATTACATTGTTACCAACAGATACGTCCAACCAAACAAAATATTAGATATCAGGACGTTAAATTCCGCGGATGTAGGAAGCGATCATAGCCTACTATTAGCAAAGATAAGAATGAAGTTTAAACCCCAAAGAAATCTTGCACGAGTAACTCAAGAATTGAAAATAAACATCGAGTCACTATGGAACTTATCAACCAAACAACTATACGAGAACAGGTTGAAAGAAAAAATCGAAAAAAGCCCAATAAAAGAAGAAGATAACATAAACATAGCCTGGAAGAAACTAAGAACCAACATTTTAGAAGCTGCATATGAAGCCCTGGGAACACGAACTGTAAAAAACCGGGCTAGAATGATCAAAACTCCTTGGTTCCGCCCAGAGATTAAGGAAATATGCAAAAAAAAGAAAATAGCACACCTTAACTATAGGACATTAAGAACACCTGAGTCATACGAAACGTATAGACGAATCCGGAATCAAACAGCGACATTAGTAAGGCAAACAAAGCAAAATTATTGGGAGATTTTTTCGAAAAGAATGGAGAGTGACTTCTATGGACTTCAAAAACAAATCTGGCGATTTATTAGAAATCAAAGAAAGGAGGTCAATGAAATGATAGAAACAAACCAGATCACAAAAGAAAATTGGATTAACTATCTAACAGAGCTCTATAAATAAGAAGAACCTCAAACGGAACTAAATACGCCAGAAATAATAACCAGAAGCGACATACAAATTGAGTCCAGTGATGTAGAAACAGCTATTCGAAGACTAAAGAATAGGAAGAGCTCAGGGCAAGATGGCATCCAAAACGAGTTAATAAAATATGGTGGCCAACGTCTCACACAACAACTAACATTCCTAATCCAAAAAATACTACGCCAACACAAAATACCTGACGAATGGCGAACTAGTACAACTATAGTTATGTTTAAAAAAGGAGACAAAAAGTTGCCTACAAACTACAGGGGAATCAATCTTTTAAACACTTCATTAAAACTAACGACAAAGATTATAACGAATAAAATTAACAGCTTAACGAATCTAGAAGACGAACAGCAGGGATTCAGATCAGGCAGATCGTGCACAGACGCGGTTTTCATCATAAGACAGATAACAGAAAAATCAATTGAATACAACAGACCAGCATATATGTGTTTCATTGATTTGGAAAAGGCATTCGACCGAGTGCAATTAAAGGATGTTATACACCTCCTCTATAACCGGCAAATTCCGAATAATCTTATCAAGACCATAGAGGACATCTATAGAAACAATAAGATCCAAGCAAAGATAAATGGCGCCTTGACTGAACCGATTGATGCAGGTCGTGGTATCCGACAAGGGGATTCCCTAAGTCCCCTGCTTTTTAACATCATTATGGACGAAATAATAAGAAACGTAAGACTGCTAAAAGGATATAAAATGGGCAGTGAAGAAATAACCATCCTATGCTATGCTGATGACGCTGTATTAGTGGCCGAAAATGAGGATGATCTACAACGTCTATTACACCGATTTAACTGCATAGCCAAATCATTCAACATGAAAATATCGGCCCAGAAAACTAAATGCATGACAACATCAAAGACGCCGTTAAGATGCAAACTGGAAATTGAAGGGAAGGTTATTCAGCAGGAAATGAGATTTAAGTACCTAGGAATAGAAATCTCAGGATATGGTGATGTTGAAGCAGAGGTAAGAGAACAGACAATGAAGGCATCCAGAATAGCGGGTTGTTTGAATGACACAATATGGCGAAACAAAAACATTGACATAGAGACCAAAGCAAGAATCTACAAGGCAATGGTAAGACCTATTATGTCACATACCGCAGAAACTCGACCAGACACGGCGAAAACGAAACAGTTACTAGAGACAACCGAAATGAGAGTTCTTCGCAGAATAGCTGGAAAAACACTACTGGATCGAGAGAGAAGTGAAGATATAAGAAGAACATGCAAAGTGGAAAACATCAACGAATGGATACTAAAAAGAAAAAAAGAATGGAACGAACATATTAACAGAATGGACAACGGAAGAATTGTCAGAATTGCACGGGATAAGTCACCTGTAGGCCGCAGAAGCACGGGACGCCCACGAAAACGATGGTGCGACAATTTAACAGTGCAATAGGCAGAAAAACGTCGTTACGAAACAGGCAATTTGCCTAAACTAAAGAAAGAAGAAGAAGAAGACGTATAAAAAAGATGTGACGTCCCCGAAATTTAAACGAGAAACCCCACAAAAAAAAACAAAAATTCGTTCCTTATCCCGGTCTATTTCTTTTGAATATAGAAAATCTACACGGTTTTGAACTATTTTGCCCTATTTTTTGGTCAGTCCGTTAAGCCGGTACTCTACCAGGGATCCGGGCCAGATGATTTTAGGGAAGCCAATAAGAGGCAATAACTTGTAAGGTTATGATGGATGAGGGGTACTTACCCTTGATATAGATGAATATGTCTTTTAGAAAATACGATTTGTGCTGAATGCCGATAATCCACGGACCCAAGTTCCTTAGAATCAATTGCGTTGATTAGGTAGTCACAGGATTTCAGTGTAAAAAGGTTTTGTTATTAAATGAATATCACTTGATTAATAGGTAAAACTAAAGTATATTCTTCAATGTTAAAACAAACAAGAGTTGCACAAGTGGTTTACACAATTTTGATCACTTGTTGTAACTGTCACACGGATATATTACAATAGTAACACGGATTATGAACGTAGCGTGTTAAAGTGCGTTACTGTACGCAAGTTGTAATAAACGGTTATAAATGCGCGACGTGTACGAACTCTTATATAAAATTGGTATAATCAAGCGAAATTGTAAATAAGATAAATTATTAACTTGTTTTGTTAATAATTTATAGTAATAAGAAAGTCTGTCTTCCAAGTTAATTAAGTTTTAACGTATAAAGAAGAGTATCTTGAAAAAGACCACTCTTATGTTAAGCTTCGTTAACGTATATAGAAGACTATCTTGAAAAAGACTTGTCTTGAATAAGAAGTAGTTATATTGGAAGAGAGACTCTCAAGCACAAATGTATAAGTATAAAATAATTAACAGAGGTAATTAAGATTTAAATGTTAAGAATATAGAGGTTGCCGATAGACTGCCCAAAAGGAGTCCCTAAGCTCCCTACGTCGGGTCCCGTACGGCCGAGTGGGAGGTACCCCACTCGCGCTAGGTGCTTCCTCTACTACCGACCCTTACCATCCCGTGGGAAAAGAATGTGCTGATCTTTTGGTTTTGCACGTGTGAAAATATTAGTTATCATTAGGCGCTAAACCGCTGTCGTCAGCTGGGAATGGAATTTGCCTCAGAAAAATATCAGTGGCTATCAACCGCCAATTCTCCGTAGCGACTAAGGTGTCAAGTTACTATCAGGCAGAAATTCTCGGAACTGCACGTGCGCCTTATTACGACGGTAGAAATTTTATGTGCAAGCTAGCATTCACCACTTTATATAAATGTTACTAACTATTTGTTTTATTAATTATTAATAATTGTCGGAGTTTATTCCTAATTAGAAGAAATGAAATATATAATAATGTTATTTGCAGCAATCATTTAAATAAGGTTAAATGCTAGTAGTAATTGTTATATTATCTGAGTGTTAAATAATAAGTGTCGGTAAAGCTGGTTTTTATATGAACGACAATTGACATATATTTTATTATTACTGTTAAAAATGATAATTATCGATGGTCGTTCATAAGAGTGCCTAATACAAAATAGGATTTATAGTGAATATAATGTAAATTATTATACGGTTATATGTTATACAAAGGTAAATTATTTAAATAATCGTATCGTAACTATGTGTATGTGTAATTTGTACAAGTAAAAATATATAAGTGATAAAATTTCAAAAATTTTCGTATATATGACGGAAGGACAAATCACAATCACTGGATGGTACGTTTTGGTATATCGAATCGTCACTAGGACGTGACACCTCCCCCCTTAAAGAAGAAGCAACCAAGAAACTATTTTCTGGTGCTTCGTAAAGAATCAATAGCACTTGGGAGATCGTCTTCCAAATCGAAACGTACGCGCTTACATGACTTTTGAGGTTGAGAATCGCTTGTGATTTGATCTTCCTGTTGTTCCGATACGATTTCCCTTAATTCTATTTCTTTTACGTCTACTGGTGGACTTTGGCGCCCACCTCCGTTTTTCAGGTGCAATAATAGGTTTGTTAATGACCCCCAAATAGCGCCAAGAAGGTGCAGACTCCACCCATACACCGTATGCAATGCATAACCGCGCAAAATAGAATCGATCACTAATTTTAATAGTTTGAAGATGAAGACTATACCTAATATTGCCGCACTGACGGTTCCGAACTTTAATAGTCCATTCCACATACGTGTGGTAACCTTTTCGGTTAGTTTTTGCATTTCACTTTCACTCCAAGATTCACAAAATTTAATGTTTCCGAGTTTATTTCCTTTCCGGCGGCCCCTCTTGCGATATGATTTATTATTGAAGGTTGTCCTATTGGGAACATGACGTGGTCCCGTAGATTTTCTAGGTCCGCTTGCGAATAGATACCGCTTGTCGCGAGAGAGCCCGCATCGGTGTATTTCCAATTTGCTTCGGTTTGTGGTTGTAAGATATGTGGTTCCTTAACATAAGTTGGTTTTGGCAGTAGTTGGTACCAGACGCCTTCGACAAAGTATACATGTGGGAGTAAAGAATTACAGGGCTCCTGCGTGCCTCTGCTTACCAAAATTCTAGATTTAGGTCTTAGGAACATACTTGCGTTTTGGTATGTTACCGGAAGTTCTCGAAAACAACCATCTGTGTGTCTAATTTTAACTGGAACAGGGGTGCATTTAATGATGTGCGCTACTTCTCCACCGATGATTGCCATATATCCTGGGCCCTTCATAATTGTTACCGCAAAAACGTCAGGGAGTAGTACTGCAAGTGCGAGTGCGTTTTTGATGACTTCCTTTTCTAGTTTGCATCGTTGTTGTAGGACATTATTATATAAATTTTCCATTTGGTTTTGATGATGTTTTTCCACATAAACAAATTTGGAATTGACATAAGTAAATAAATCCATATTGTTGGTTGATAATCTTGTTCTTGATGTGAATGTCCTATCTCGTCCAGTTTCCAGGATAAATAATTTTGGATGCTCGGTCTTTATGAGTTTGTAACCGCATACGTTTTCTTCTTGTTTTCCCATTAATGCGAATGTCGTTTCGCCCTCAGTCACTGCGTAGATGTGCGAATTACCGTCGAGTGTGGTCATTTTAACCGCTTCTCCCTCGTATAGCGCAGAATACATCTCAAAATGGCACGATGACCTTAGAATGACTGTCCAGAATGCATTTCCATTCTCATCGGTGAAGCAAGTCTCCTCCGAGAAGGAACACTAGATGTGTCCTCTTAATGCTATGGAATTATCTTTGATTTTAACTATTCCCGTATACGCTCTTATACTCGTACGCACTACCCCCTGAACCACGACACTTTCCCACGTTCCGTCGGCGTCGGAATATTGCGTTCCTTGGCACCTGCCGTCGATGCCGATTGAACCTGCCAGCGTTATACTTCGAAAGTCCGTTGTGTTGACTTTAAGACCACTTATTTGAGTGAAAGAGTTTAATGAAAGAGTTCCCGTTTTAATGATCGAACCGCACACTTCGCGTGAGATTTCGAGTAAGTACACGCGCCGACCGTTATGCACGGCTGAGATGTGCGAATTCATCCCGCAATAGTATATTGTTCTGTAGATTTCTACTCTGCACTGAAACACCATGGTACTATCGTAGTCTACTAATTGTAACAGTTGCACTTATGTTTTTGTTTTGTTGGCAGTTGTATTGGGGAGGTCGCATCCTCCTGTCTCCAGGAGTGAGACCGTTGTGATGTTCGCCGCCGTGCCTCCGCAATCGTAGCCAAGTAATGCGGATATTACGGTGATGTGGTAAATGACAAGGATGCCCAGTATCGCCTTCATTTTATACGCAAAACTAAAAGATATTTATTTTATTTATTTTTGGCGATTTTGACCTTGTCCTTGTGTACGATTCTACATTTATTCTTGAAGTTAATCTTAATATTGTTTTTAGGGAGCAGTTCTAGAATCTGGTGGGGGCCGGAATATTGACTGCCGAGTTTTGTCGTTGGTTCTTTTAAAAGATATATATATTGACCAACCTTTAAGTCTTGACCTCGAGCATTTCGATCGTAGTAAAATTTTGATCTAATTTTAGCTCCCACCAGGTTTTGTCTTGCTATGTTCTGAGATGTCTTAATTTTATTAACGAGATCTAAATAGTATTCTAAATATGTATTGTCTAAAGCTGCATTTGTATGTATGTCTGCGGAAGGTATGTTAGCTTGTTTTGCGAATATTAGTTCGTGAGGGGTAAACCTAGTTCCCTCGTGTGTACTGGTGTTATAGGCGAACATGGCGTGTGTTAACCACTTATCCCACTAGCTCTTTTTGTCTATATAATGTTTTAAATATTCTATTAGTACAATATGAGACCTCTCTAGTGATCCATTCGACTGAGGATGGAACGCCGTAGTTCTTATTTGTTTTAAATTATATTGTTTGGCTATTGCCTTTAAAAGTGAACTAGTAAAGTTTGTTCCCTGGTCAGTCAATATGGATCGAGGTGCCCCGAAAACATTGCAAACATTATGAACTAACCCTTCAGCAATATCTATTGACGTAGTCGTTTGTAATGGTATAGCAATAAAATATTTTGTAAGTGCGTCCTGTATTGTAAGAATATATTTATTTCCTGATTTAGTTTCAGGGAGTGGCCCGACTACGTCCATAGATATTTTGTCGAATGCCGATCCTGGCGTATCAGTAAGTATCATTGGTTCTTTGGACTTTACTCTTACTAATTTCTTTAATTGGCAACTTGTACAATTTTTAATAAAATCGCTAATGTCCTTTTTCATATTTGGCCAATGATAGTTATGCCGAATTTTATTATATGTTTTTGTGACGCCTTTGTGCCCACCAATAGGCGAGGAGTGGCATTCGGCAAGAATGTCATCTCGCTGTTCTAACTTAGGAACTAAAATTTGATTTAAACAGATAGTAATGCAGCAATTTTCTGAATCAAACGTATTACATAATTTCTTTTAAATCTGAGGCCATAATATGCCATCTAAGCTTGGTGTCTTGGCTATGCTTATAGATTTTAAGTCGAGCTCTCGTACTACTGAGAGCAAGGAGCCAATTGCCTCGTATATCGTTTCCACTTTTGCGCTGTTTGCGATGTTTTCTTTTGTAGGGATAATTATTAATTTATGTTTCCCTATGTTAGATACTTTGGCACGAGCTAAGGTCGAATCTTTTAAGTGTGGAATAAGTTTTGTTTGTTCTAGTAGTTTAGCACCAGTATCGCAAGGTGTGCCGTTTAAATCAGTAAATATTACAATATTGTCGTGCCTTAATTGTAGAGAGTCTCGTGAGACTCCTACATTTTGTGTTATCATATTTAAATTATTGTTTTTTTTTTGCTGTGTGTGTGGAGAGTATAGTCGTTCGTAGTCACTAGAGCTTTTACTGTCTGTATTTTCGTTCTCTAGTGTTGGTGTTGCTGATCGTGACGCGTTGTCGAGGTCATCTGTGCCGTCAGTTGTCACGTCGGGGTCACTGTCCTCGTTATCTGTCATCGTGTCCTTGGTTTCAAAATGAACAATACTATCGTCGGAATCGTATGTGTTTATAGGAAGTACTTTTTTAATTTCTGTCGGATTCCGTGATAGGGCGTCAGCGTTAGCATTTGCAGTTCCTGGTTTATAAATAATTTTAAACGTATACTCAGCCAATTTCAAACTCCACTTTACTAATCTTGATGTCGGGTCTTTTACCGACTTAAGCCAAACTAGTGGTTTGTGATCAGTTATAAGGGTAAATTCTCGGCCGTACAAATATGGCCTAAAATAATTTGTAGCGAAGACTATTGCCAATAATTCTCTTTCAATAGTAGAATAATTCATTTCAGCTTTATTTAAAATTCGCGAGCAATAGGAGATGGGTAAATCCTTACCGACGGGGCCTTGACTCAACACGGCGCCGATTGCATAACCGGATGCGTCCGTTGTAACGTTAAAAGGCAAAGAAAAATTTGGATACTGTAAAATTGGTTCTTTGCATAAGGCATCACGCAATGAGCAAAATGCGTTTTCTTGGGTGGATTCCCATCTAAAATAAGCCTCCTTTTTAAGTAAATCAGTTAGAGGTTTTGCTACTTTTGAAAAAGCTGGTATAAATCTTCTGTAATATCCAGCAAGACCTAAAAATTGGCGAATTGATTTAATGTTTGTCTGACGTGGAAATTGTTTTACTGCTTCTAATTTTTTTGGATCAGGCTTTACGCCGTTTTCTCCTATAATATGGCCCAAATAAGCTACTTCTCGTCTGAGGAATTCACATTTGTCGGGCTGCAGTTTTAGATTTGCTATACGAAGACAATGAGCGAGTTTATTAAATTTCGCTTGATGCTCGTTGAGTGATCTCGCGTAAAGAACCACGTCATCCAAATATACAAACATTTCTTCGCCTTGTAAACCGGTCAAGACATGGTCCATTAACCTCTGAAAGGTTGCTGGAGCGTTTTTTAATCCAAATGGCATTCTATTAAATTCATAATGACCATGCGGGGTCGAGAAAGCTGTCTTGGCGCGGTCATCCGGATGCATTTCGATTTGATGAAATCCGGATTTCAGGTCAAAAATAGAAAAATATTTTGCCGCGCCGAGTTGGTCAAGTATCTCCGTAATATTTGGTATAGGGTACGCATCTCCTACCGTTTTTTCGTTAAGATTCCTATAATCGATCACCATCCGCCACTTTGGGTTACCTTTTGAGTCCGACTTTTTCGGCACTATCCAAATGGGTGAATTATAAGGTGAAAGAGACGGCCTTATTATGCCATCGTTGAGCAACTCCGAGGTTTGTTTCTTTACTTCTTCCTTATGTATTGGCGGAAATCTATATTGTCTGGTGTGCACCGGAATGTCATCGGTAGTAATTATTCGATGTTGTAAAAGGTTGGTGCAACCAAGCGGTTCGCCAGGAAGATGAAAAATATCTGCATTTTTGTCTAATAATTTAGAAACAGATTCTGCCTCTTCTGTATTTAAGTGATCAAGGCGGAGGAGTGCTCTAACGGAGTCTGGTCTGGAGAAGGTTGGAGTTTTAGGAGATTCTTGAATTTTACTTGTTTCAGTTGGATCAGCGCAAGGTAATTCGGATATATTATAAAGGGTGTGCAAGCATTCGTTTAAGTTATCAACTTCGGATATGGATTTATAGGAATCACATGGTAAACTTGGAAGAGTTCCTATTTTATATGCAAAAAGTTCCAATTTTGGAATTTGTAATGAAACAAATCTCAAAGTTGTATTAATGAGTCTGAAATAGGCTGTTCCGTCTATATTTTCTACCAGTGCTTCGCCGGCATAAACTCCCTTTGGAAGCTGTAATCGCGGAATGTAACCGTCTTTAACATCGGCGTTTATAACGTGACAGAAAATTACCCTCGACGTTCTAGGTGGAATGCTAACCTTGTCGCCGACCGTAAATGGAATTTCTTTATATTTTACAATAAGCACTTCCCTGATATAGTCAACTTTTGTCGGAATGGAACGAAGGAACTCGTTGCCTAATATTCCATCCGTAGAAATAGGGAAGTGATTGTCTATTACGTGAAATGTGGTCCTCTCTCCGAAAATAACGAGTTCGACAGTACCTAATGTCTTTTGTATGCCGGGAGAGATACCAGTTAGTTGCACTATTCTTTCCGTGTTTATAATTGTCTTTTTAGTTAAATTTTTTATTTTAATCAAGTTAATATCCGCGCCTGTGTCTATCATAAGTGTCACTGCTTCTCTTAACCGTGGAGAAGTCGCGGTGACACACGGAGCTGTCCAAATATTATTTCGTTTTATGTGTTTGATTTCGACGGGCCCGCTTTCGGGCTTGGGCTTCGTGGACGCTCCTTGGGAGTGGGGGAGCGACGCGCGTCTTCGTTCGCGCCTCTTTTTCAAGTTTCCCGAATTGAGATTCTCGATTTTATATTTAAGTTTTCTACACTCGAGAATTTGGTGCCCAAGGTTTTTACAATACTGGCATTTCTTAAATGGGGTCTTTTTCTTGGAAGGAGACCTAAATTTAGTAGGGGATCCAGGCTTACTAGGAGGTTTTTGCGCGGAATTGGAAGGGAAGGGATACCCATTCTTTTGCCAACAACTGCTTTCCAAATGCCCATCTTTTTTACAATAATTACAGTTAATAGTACTGTTAATTGGTCTGATGTTCGCGACGCGATTTTTATTTATTGAAGTACTTAACTTATCGTCTTCCTCTTTGATCTGTTTGTCTATTCTAAGGAGGCAGACTAAGACTTCGTCAAAGTTATTATATCTTTCAAATCTTAATTCAGTTTTATAGTTTCGAGGAAGACCCTTAATGAACGCGTCTAATCCCTCTCTTTCGATCGCCATCTCCATCCCGCGGTCCAAACGCCCTGACTCCCTCGCCGTTTCGTCTAGAATTGACTGAGTGAGTTCTCTCACCCGTCCAAAATAATCGAGCGCGTGTTCGCCCGGTCTCATAAATTGCATAGAGAGCTTTCCTGTATAATAATTTGACCCGCGGGAAGGGAGGAATGCGTCCTTCAGCCTATCTATAAGGCGTTCGACCCTATCGATCTTAAGGCCCTCCGTTACTAGATACGCATGACCACTAAGTTTTGAAAGAAGCAGTCTAGTGAGGGACGCCTCCACCTCGGGTGAATAACCCGCTGGCAATGAGTCAAGTGCGCGCCGACACGCCCTAGAAAACTGCATTACGGTGAGGTTGTGTCCGTCGAACTTCGGGACATCTTCCACACATTCCCGCAACTTTAAAGAGGATTTTGGCAAATAGGAAGGGGGGGGGGCAAAAGGAGCTATTCTCTTCATATCCCTAATTTCACGCCTCAAATCCTCGATCTCTCTTCTTATTTCGCCTTCACTATCAAAATCAGGCGTTAGTGTTCTCCGTCTTGGAGTTGGGGCTGGAGAGGTTGGACGCGGAGATGGACCTGGAGTACCAGGGGTATAGGTTAAAGGGACGAAGGAGTCCACCGGAGGATCAGAACGCTCAAAACCACGGAAATCTGGCATATTATCGCCTAGGGATCTTCTGATCTCTTCTTCTTTCAACGCGAGTCTCCTCTCCCTAAGTTCTAGCTCTAATTCCCTGTTACTAAGTTCCTCCTGTTTCCTAAGTGTTTCCTCTTGTGTTTTACTTAATAAATCCTGAATATTCATTATTTCTTCCATCTTTTTGCGCATAGCGGAATCCATATCGCCGAGAACGATTGGGGTATCAGGCCTACTTTTCCTTTGTTCTTGAGACATTTTGAATTTTGTAAATAAAAGTTACGGTTTCCCAAAAATGCGAATAGATTGACAAGTTAAATCCCCTATTAGGCAATCGAATTTTTTTGCGATCTATCTATTAGTTATCCCACCGCTGCCACCAGTTTTACTTCCTGTGACGTCCCAGATGGGGTTGTCAAGAGGAGTAAGAACAAATTTTAATCTTCCTTTTCCCGGTCAATCTTTTCAGAATTTACTCGGTTAAGAAGAGTGCCCTATTTTGAGTCAATCCGTGGAGCCGGACTTTACTCGGGATCTGGGCTAGATGATCTTAGGGAAGCCAATAAGAGGTAATAACTTGCAAGGTTATGATGGATAAGGGGTACTTACCCTTGAAATAGATGAATATGTCCTTTAGAAAATACGATTTGTGCTGAGTGCCGATAATCCACGGACCCAAGCTCCTTAGAATCAATTGCGTTGATTAGGTAGTCACAGGATTTCGGTGTAAAAAGGTTTTGTTATTAAATGAATATCACTTGATTAATAGATAAAACTAAAGTATATTCTTCAATGTTAAAACAAACAAGAGTTGCACAAGTGGTTTACACAATTTTGATCACTTGTTGTAACTGTCACACGGATATATTACAAATGTAACACGGATTATAAATTTGGCGTGTTAAAGTGCGTTTACTGTACGCAAATTGTAATAATCGATTATAACTGCGCGTCGTGTACGAACTCTTACATAAAAATTGTATAATCAAGCAATAATAGTATATTGGATAAATTATTAACCATATTTTGTTATTAATTTATTATATATTATGAGAAAGTCTGTCTTCCAAGCTAATTAAATTGTTAACGTATAAAAAAGACTATCTTGAAAAAGACTTGTTTTGTACAAGAAATAATCGTGTTGGAAGAGAGACTTTTCAAGCACAAATGTATAAGTATAAAAATTAACAGAGGTAATTAAGATTTAAGTGTTAAGAGTATAGAGGTTGCCGGTAGACTGCCGGAGAGGAGTCTCTAAGCTCCCCACGTCGAGTCCCGTACGGCCAAGTGGGAGGTACCCCCACTCGCGCTATGTGCTTCCTCCACTACCGACTTTTACCAACCGTGGGAAAGGAATCTGTGATCTTTTAAGTTTGCACGTGTGAATAAATATTAGTTACAATCAAGCTCTAAACTGCTGTCGTCAGCTGGGAATGGAATTTGCCTCGTAAAAATTCATTTACTATCAAGCGCTAATTCCCGGTAGTAGCGACTAAGTATCAGGTTACTATCAGGCAGAAATTCCCAGAACTGCACGTGCGCCTTATACTGAGCCCAAGAGATTTCCTTTCATTGCACGTGTGCTTTATTACGACTGTGGGAATATCTTATGTGCTGGCTCGCATTATTGCTTTATATAAATGTATTAACTATTGTTTATTTATTATTTATAATTGTGGAGTTTATCTCAATTAG
>QUOH01000050.1:204330-221724 GCA_010416925.1 Polistes metricus
AAGTTCGTTTGTAGAGCATTAAAATAGCTTTAAATGACCATGTTATAACATTTAAGTATTGTTAGTTTTTCGAGTTATTAAAGTTTTTGTTTACAAAGACTCCTTTTTTCGACACGTAATGGATTTTAAATTCTTTTGCTTAAATCATGGGTGTTGGGCATGAAAGAGCTTTAAAATAGCTATTTTAAAAACACTTTAAATAAGTGGTCTTGAAATATTAAAATTCATGTTTACAGCTTATTCTGTTTTTTTTTTATAAAACCTATAAATTTAAATACTTATGTTCAGCATACGATTTTGAAGCATTTAAAGAGCTTTAATGATCATGTTCTAACCTTAAAAAATTTATTAGTTTTCGAGTCAATAAAGTTTATGTGTACAGCTTCCTCTTTTTTTTCAAAAAACCTATATATATTAAATACTTAAGTTTTAAATCGGGTTGTAGAGAATTTAAAAAGTTTAAAATGCAAATTTTATAACATTTTTCATTTGTTAGTTTTTAAATTCTTAATGTTTTTTTGTACAAAGTACTCCTTTTTTTAAACACCCTATGTATTTCAAAAACATTTGTTACACATCATGTTTTTATGCATAAAAGAACTTCAAAATGGATATTTAAAATTTTAAATTAGTTAGTCTTTGAGAAATTCTTATTTTGTGTTCACTACTTCTTTTTTTTAGAAAATCTATAGGTCTTAAATATTAAAGTTAAACTTAAGTTTTTAGAGCATATAAAGAGCTTAAAAATGAACATATTAAAACATATTAAAATATGCTTGTTTTCGGGTAATTGAAGTTTTGTGGACAGATTCCATCTTTTTTTTATAAACCTCTATTTTTTAAATACTTCATTTTAAATCAGGTTGTAGAGATGAAAAGAATTTTAAAATGACCCATGTTATAACATTTAAGAATTTGTTAGTTTCGAGTTATTTGTTTTTGTGTACAAAGTTCTCCTTTTTTTTAGACACACTTATGTATTTCAAAAACTTTTGCCTTAACATTATGTTGTTATGCATTAAAAGAGCTTAAAATGACACTGTTATAACCTATAAAATTTTATTAGTTTTCGAGTGAGTAAAGTTTTGTGTTACCGATTTTTATTTTTAAAAAAAAACCCTATTTATTTTAAATACTTAAAAATTGACTCTGGTGTAGAGCATTAAAAGAGCTTTAACATGACCATGTAAACATTTTAGAATTTCTTAGTTTTCGAGTTATTAAAGTTTTTGTGTAGAAAGTACTCCTTTTTTTTAGACACCTTATGTATTTTTATACTTTTGCTTAAGATCATGTTGTGCCATTAAAAGAGCTTTAAAATGGCTTTTTAAAAAATTTTAAAATAAGTTGGTCTTTGAGAAATTAAAAATTATGTGTACAGATGGTTTCTTTTTTTTTTAAAAAACCTATAAGTTTTAAATACTTATGTTCAGCATACGATTTTAGAGCATTTAAAGAGCTTTAAAATGACACTGTTATAACATTATAAAATATATAAGTTTTCGAGTAAATAAAGTTTTTGTGCACAGATTCCTTCTTTTTTTTTAAAAAAAACCCTATATATTTTAAATACTTAAGTTTTAAATCAGGTTGTAGAGCATTAAAAGCGCTTTAAAATGACCATGTTATAACGTTTTAGATTTTGTTAGTTTTCGAGTTATTAATGTTTTTGTGAACAAAGTACTCATTTTTTATAAGAATCCCTATGTAAATTAAATTCTTTTGCTTAACATTATGTTGTTGGGCATTAAAAGAGCATTAAAATAGCTATTTTAAAACATTTTAAAATAAGTTGGCCTTTGCGAAATTAAAATTTATGTGTACAGATTGATTCTTTTTGTTTTTAAAAACCTATAAGTTTTAAATACTTATGTTCAGCATACGATTTAAGAGCATTTAAAGAGCTTTAAAATGACCATGTTATAGCATTATAAAATTTATTAGTTTTCGAGTAAATAAAGTTTTTGTGTACAGATTCCTTCTTTTTTTTTTAAAAAACCCTATAAATATTTTAAATACTTAAGTTTTTAATCAGGTTGTAGAGCATTAAAAGAGCTTTAAAATTACCATTTTATAACATTTTAGAATTTGTTAGTTTTCGAGTTTAAAGTTTTTTGTATAAAGGACTCCTTTTTTTAGACACCCTATGTATTTTAAAAACTTTTGCTTAAGATCATGTTGTAGGCCATTAAAAAAGCTTTAAAATTGCTTTTAAAAAATTTTTAAATAAGTAGGGTCTTTGAGAAATTAAAATTTTGTGTACAGCTTCATTCTTTTTTTAGAAAACCTATACGTTTTAAATAATAAAGTTTAGCATAAGATTTTAGAGCATTAAAAGAGCTTTAAAACGACTATGTTTTAACATTTAAAATTTTTCAGTTTTCGAACAATTGAAGTTTTTGTCTACAGATTCCTTCTTTTTTTTTAACAACCCTATATTTTTTAAATATTTTAGTTTTAAATTAGTTTTAAAGCATTAAATGTGCTTTAAATGGTTAAGTTATAAAAAATTTGAGAATTTTTTAGTTTTCGAGATATTCAAGTTCTAGTGTACAGAGTACTTATTTTTTTACGGAAACCATATGTATTTCAAAAACTTTTGCTTAACTTCATTTTGTTAGGCATCAAAAGAGCTTTAAATTGTACATTTGAAACATCTTAAAATTGTTAGTATTCGAGATATAATGTTTTGGGTGTACAAAGTACTCTCTTTTTTAGAATCTATGTATTTCAAATAATTTTGCTAACATTATGTTGTTATGCATTAAAAAGAGCTTTAAAATGACACTGTTATACCATTATAAAATTTATTAGTTTTCGAGGAAAAAAGTTTTTGTGTACAGGTTTCTTATTTTTTTTAAAAAAAACCGTATTTATTTTAAATACTTAAAATTTAAATCAGGTTGTAGAGCATTAAAAGAGCTTTAAATTACCATGTTATACATTTTAGATTTTGTTAGTTTTCGAGTTATTAATGTTTTTGTGAACAAAGTACTCATTTTTTATAAGAATCCTTATGTGAATATAAAAATTCTTGTGCTTAACATTATGTTGTTGAGCATAAAAGAGCATTAAAATAGCTATTTTAAAACATTTTAAAATACGTTGGTCTTGAGAAATTAAAAATTAGGTGTACAGATGGCTTCTTTTTTTTTTAAAAAAACCTATAAGTTATAAATACTTATGTTCAGCATAATATTTTAGAGCATTAAAGAGCTTTAAAATGACACTGTTATAACATTATAAAATTTATAAGTTTTCGAGTGAATAAAGTTTTTTGTGTACAGATTTCTTATTTTTTTTTAAAAAAACCCTATTTATTTTAAATACTTAAAATTTAAATCAGGTTGTAGAGCATGAAAAGAGCTTCAAAATTACCATGTTATAACATTTTAGATTTGTTAGTTTTCGAGTTATTAATGTTTTGTGAACAAAGTACTTATTTTTTTTATAAGAATCCCTATGTATTAAATCTTTTGTTTAAACATTATGTTGTTTAGGCATAAAAGAGCATTAAAATAGCTATTTTAAACATTTTAAAATAAGTTGGTCTTTGAGAAATTAAAAATTAGGTGTACAGATGGTTTCTTTTTTTTTTAAAAAAACCTATAAGTTTTAAATACTTATGTTCAGCATACGATTTAGAGCATTTTAAGAGCTTTAAAATGACCATGTTATAGCATTATAAAATTTATTAGTTTTCGAGTAATTGAAGTTTTTGTGTACAGATTCCTTCTTTTTTTTAAAAAAACCCTATATATATTTTAAATACTTAAGTTTTTAAATCAGTTGTAGAGCATTAAATGAGCTTCAAAAATTACCATGTTATAACATTTTAGAATTTGTTAGTTTTCGAGTTAATAAAGTTTTTGTGTATAAAGTACTCCTTATTTTTAGACACCCTATGTATTTTAAAAACTTTTGCTTAAGATCATGTTGTGGACCATTAAAAAAGCTTAAAATTGCTTTTAAAAAATTTTAAAATAAGTTGGTCTTTGAGAAATTAAAGTTTATGTGTACAGCTTGTTCATTTTTTTTTTTTAGAAAACCAATACGTTTTAATAATAAAGTTTAGCATAAGATTTTAGAGCATTAAAAGAGCTTTTAAAAGACTATGTTTAAACATTTAAAATTGTTCAGTTTTCGAGTAATTGAAGTTTTTGTCTACAGATTCCTTCTTTTTTTTATAAACCTATATTTTTTAATATTTTATTTTTACATCTAGTTTTAAAGCATTAAATGCTTTAAAATTGCCAAGTTTATAAAATTTGAGAATTTTTAGTTTTTGAGATATTCAAGTTTTAGTGTACAGAGTACTTTTTTTTTACGGAAACCATATGTATTTCAAAAACTTTTGCTTAACTTCATTTTTAGGCATCAAAAGAGCTTTAAATTGTACATTTTTGAAACATCTTAATATTTGTTAGTATTCGAGATATAAATGTTTTGGTGTACAAAGTACTCCTCCTTTTTTAGATATCCTATGTATTTCAAATAATTTTGCTTAACATTATGTTGTTATGCATTAAAAGAGCTTTAAAATGACACTGTTATAACATTATAAATTATTAGTTTTGAGTGAATAGGTTTTTTGTACAGATTTCTTTTTTTTTTTTAAAAAACCCTATTTATTTTAAATACTGAAAATTTAAATCAGGTTGTAGAGCATTAAAAGAGCTTTAAAATTACCATGTTATAACATTTTAGATTATGTTAGTTTTTCGAGTTATTAATGTTTTTGTGAACAAAGTACTCAGTTTTTTATAAGAATCCCTATGTAAATTAATTCTTTTGCTTAAACATTATGTTGTTGGGCATTAAAGAGCATTAAAATAGCTATTTAAAACATTTTAAAATAAGTTGGTCTTTGAGAAATTAAAAATTTATGTACAGAGGTTTTCTTTTTTTTTTAAAAAACCTATAAGTTATAAATACTTAATGTTCAACATAATATTTTAGAGCATTTAAAGAGCGTTAAAAGGACTTTGTTATAGCATTATAAAAATTTATTAGTTTTCGAGTAAATGAAGTTTTTGTGTACAGATTCCGTCTTTTTTTTTTTAAAAAACCCTATAAATATTTAAATACTTAAGTTTTTAAATCAGTTGTAAAGCATTAAAGAGCTTTAAAATTATCAGGTTATAACATTTTAGAATTTGTTAGTTTTCGAGTTATTAAAGTTTTTGTGTATAAAGTACTCCTTTTTTTTAGACACCCTATGTATTTTTAAAAACTTTTTCCTTAAGATCATGTTGTAGGCCCATTAAAAAAGCTTTAAAATTGCTTTTTAAAAATTTTAAAATAAGTTGGTCTTTGAGAAATTAAGGTTTTATGTGTACAGCTTGTTCATTTTTTTTTTTATAAAACCTGTACGTTTTAATAATAAAGTTTAGCATAAGATTTTAGAGCATTAAAGAGCTTTAAAGAACTATGTTTAACATTTTAAAATTTTTTCAGTTTTTTGAACAATTGAAGTTTTTGTCTACAGATTCCAACTTTTTTTTAACAACCCTATATTTTTTTAAATATTTAGTTTTAAATCTAGTTTTAAAGCATTAAATGTGCTTTAAAATGGTTAAGTTTATAAAATTTGAGAATTTTTTAGTTTTCGAGATATCAAGTTCCGAAGTGTACAGAGTACTTATTTTTTTACGGAAACCATATGTATTTCAAAAACTTTTGCTGAACTTCATTTTGTTAGGCATCAAAAGAGCGTTAAATTGTACATTTTGAACATCTTAAAATTTGTTAGTATTCGGATATAAAGGTTTTGGTGTACAAAGTACTCCTCCTTTTTAGATATCCTATGTATTTCAAATAATTTTGCTTAACATTATGTTGTTATGCATTAAAAGAGCTTTAAAATGACACTGTTATACCATTATAAAATTTTTAGTTTTCGAGTGAATAAAGTTTTTGTGTACAGATTTCTTATTTTTTTTAAAAAACCCTATTTATTTTAAATAACTTAAAATTTAAATCAGGTTGTAGAGCATTAAAAGAGCTTTAAATTACCATGTTATAACATTTTAGATTTTGTTAGTTTTCGAGTTATTAATGTTTTTGTGTGAAAATTCTCCTTCTTTTTTAGACACCCTATATTTAAAATTTTTGCTTATCATCATGTTGTTATGCATTAAAAAAGCTTACATGACAGTTTTATAAAATTTTAAAATTTCTTATTTTTCGAGTTTTTTAAAATTTTGTTGTGTAGAATGTCCTCCTTTTTTTGGAGACACTCTATGTATTTTAAATACTTTTGCTTAAGATCATGTAGTAGGCTATTAAAAGCGGAAAATTGGCTATTTTAAAAAATTTTAAATTTGTTAGTCTTTGAGAAATTCTTATTTATGTGTTAAGCTACTTTCATTTTTTTTTAGAAAACCTATAAGTTTCTAATACTAAAGTTAAAGCATAATATTTTAGCGCATATAAAGATTAAAAATAAACATATTAAAAACATTTTAAAATAGGCTTGTTTCGAGAAATTGAAGTTTATGGTGTAAGAACTCTCCTTCTTTTTTTTTTAAAAACCCTATAGATTTATATACTTAAGTTTTAATCAGGTTGTAGAGCATTAAAAGAGCTTTAAAATGGCCAAGTTAGAAAATTTTAGAATTTGTTAGTTTACGAGTTATTTATGATTTTGTGTACAAAGTTCTTCTTCTTTTTAAGACGCCCTATGTATTTCTAAATTTTTTGCTTAACAATCATGTTGCTATGCATTAAAGAGCTTAAAATGACCATTTCATAACATTTAAAATATGCTTGTTTGCGAGTAATTGAAGTTTTTGTGTACAGATTCCATCTTTTTTTTTATAAACCCGATATTTTTTAAATACTTCAATTTTAAATCAGGTTGTAGAGCATGAAAAGAATTTTAAAAATGACCATGTTATAACATTTAGAATTTTTTAGTTTTCGAGTTATTCTTGTTTTTGTGTACAAAGTTCTCCTTTTTTTTTTAGACACCTTATGTATTTCAAAAAACTTTTGCTTAACATTATGTTGTTATGCATTAAAAGAGCTTTAAAATGACACTGTTATAAAATTATAATTTATTAGTTTTCGAGTGAGTAAAGTTTTTGTGTACAGATTTCTTATTTTTTTTTTAAAAAACCCTATTTATTTTAAATACTAAAAATTGAATCTGGTTGTAGAGCATTAAAAGAGCTTTAAAATGACCATGTTATAACATTTTAGAATTTCTTAGTTTTCGAGTTATTAAAGTTGTTTGTGTAGAAAGTACTCCTTTTTTTTAGACACCTTTGTATTTTTAATACTTTTGCTTAAGATCATGTTGTTGTGCATTAAAAGAGCATTAAAATAGCTAATTAAAACATTTTAAAATAGAGTTTGGCCTTTGCGAAATTGAAATTTATGTGTAAGATTGATTCTTTTTGTTTTTAAAAACCTATAAGTTTTAAATACTTATGTTCAGCATAATATTTTAGAGCATTTAAAGAGCTTTAAAATGACTTTGTTATAGCATTATAAAATTTATTAGTTTTCGAGTAAATGAAGTTTTTGTGTACAGATTCCTTCTTTTTTTTTTAAAAAACCCTATAAATATTTTAAATACTTAAGTTTTAAATCAGGTTGTAAAGCATTAAAAGAGCTTTAAAATTATCATGTTATAACATTTTAGAATTTGTTAGTTTTCGAGTTATTAAAGTTTTTGTGTATAAAGTACTCCTTTTTTTTAGACACCCTATGTATTTTAAAAACTTTTCCTTAAGATCATGTTGTAGGCCATTAAAAAAGCTTTAAAATTGCTTTTTTAAAAATTTTAAAATAAGTTGGTCTTTGAGAAATTAAGGTTTATGTGTACAGCTTGTTCATTTTTTTTTTTATAAAACCTGTACGTTTTAAATAATAAAGTTTAGCATAAGATTTTAGAGCATTAAAAGAGCTTTAAAAAGACTATGTTTTAACATTTTAAAATTTTTCAGTTTTCGAACAATTGAAGTTTTTGTCTACAGATTCCAACTTTTTTTTTAACAACCCTATATTTTTTAAATATTTTAGTTTTAAATCTAGTTTTAAAGCATTAAATGTGCTTTAAAATGGTTAAGTTTATAAAATTTGAGAATTTTTTAGTTTTCGAGATATTCAAGTTCTAGTGTACAGAGTACTTATTTTTTTACGGAAACCATATGTATTTCAAAAACTTTTGCTTAACTTCATTTTGTTAGGCATCAAAAGAGCTTTAAATTGTACATTTTGAAACATCTTAAAATTTGTTAGTATTCGAGATATAAATGTTTTGGTGTACAAAGTACTCCTCCTTTTTTAGATATCCTATGTATTTCAAATAATTTTGCTTAACATTATGTTGTTATGCATTAAAAGAGCTTTAAAATGACACTGTTATACCATTATAAAATTTATTAGTTTTCGAGTGAATAAAGTTTTTGTGTACAGATTTCTTATTTTTTTTTAAAAAACCCTATTTATTTTAAATACTTAAAATTTAAATCAGGTTGTAGAGCATTAAAAGAGCTTTAAAATTACCATGTTATAACATTTTAGATTTTGTTAGTTTTCGAGTTATTAATGTTTTTGTGTGAAAATTCTCCTTCTTTTTTAGACACCCTATGTATTTAAAAATTTTTGCTTATCATCATGTTGTTATGCATTAAAAAAGCTTTACAATGACAGTTTTATAAAATTTTAAAATTTCTTATTTTTCGAGTTTTTAAAATTTTTGTGTAGAATGTCCTCCTTTTTTTTTAGACACTCTATGTATTTTAAATACTTTTGCTTAAGATCATGTAGTAGGCTATTAAAAGAGCTTTAAAATTGCTATTTTAAAAAATTTTAAATTATGTTAGTCTTTGAGAAATTCTTATTTATGTGTTAAGCTACTTTCATTTTTTTTTAGAAAACCTATAAGTTTCTAATACTAAAGTTAAGCATAATATTTTAGCGCATATAAAGAGCTTAAAAATAAACATATTAAAACATTTTAAAATATGCTTGTTTTCGAGAAATTGAAGTTTATGTGTAAAGACTCCTTCTTTTTTTTTAAAAACCCTATATATTTATATACTTAAGTTTTAAATCAGGTTGTAGAGCATTAAAAGAGCTTTAAAATGGCCAAGTTATAAAATTTTAGAATTTGTTAGTTTACGAGTTATTTATGATTTTGTGTACAAAGTTCTTCTTCTTTTTAAGACGCCCTATGTATTTCTAAATTTTTGCTTAACATCATGTTGCTATGCATTAAAAGAGCTTTAAAATGACCATTTCATAACATTTTAAAATATGCTTGTTTGCGAGTAATTGAAGTTTTTGTGTACAGATTCCATCTTTTTTTTTATAAACCCTATATTTTTTAAATACTTCAATTTTAAATCAGGTTGTAGAGCATGAAAAGAATTTTAAAATGACCATGTTATAACATTTAAGAATTTTTTAGTTTTCGAGTTATTCTTGTTTTTGTGTACAAAGTTCTCCTTTTTTTTTAGACACCTTATGTATTTCAAAAACTTTTGCTTAACATTATGTTGTTATGCATTAAAAGAGCTTTAAAATGACACTGTTATAACATTATAAAATTTATTAGTTTTCGAGTGAGTAAAGTTTTTGTGTACAGATTTCTTATTTTTTTTTAAAAAACCCTATTTATTTTAAATACTTAAAAATTGAATCTGGTTGTAGAGCATTAAAAGAGCTTTAAAATGACCATGTTATAACATTTTAGAATTTCTTAGTTTTCGAGTTATTAAAGTTTTTGTGTAGAAAGTACTCCTTTTTTTTAGACACCTTATGTATTTTTAATACTTTTGCTTAAGATCATGTTGTTGTGCATTAAAAGAGCATTAAAATAGCTAATTTAAAACATTTTAAAATAAGTTGGCCTTTGCGAAATTGAAATTTATGTGTACAGATTGATTCTTTTTGTTTTTAAAAACCTATAAGTTTTAAATATTTATGTTCAGCATACGATTTAAGAGCATTTCAAGAGCTTTAAAATGACCATGTTATAGCATTATAAATTTATTAGTTTTCGAGTAAATGAAGTTTTGTGTACAGATTCCCTTTCTTTTTTAAAAAATCCTATATATATTTTAAATACTTAAGTTTTAAATCAGGTTGTAGAGCATTAAAGAGCTTCAAAATTACCATGTTATAACATTTAGAATTTGTTAGTTTTCGAGTTATTAAAGTTTTTGTGTATAAAGTACTCCTTTTTTTTAGACACCCTATGTATTTTAAAAACTTTTGCTTAAGATCATGTTGTCGACCATTAAAAAAGCTTTAAAATTGCTTTTTTAAAAATTTGAAAATAAGTTGGTCTTTGAGAAATTAAAGTTTATGTGTACAGCTTGTTCATTTTTTTTTTTAGAAAACCTATACGTTTTAAATAAGAAAGTTTAGCATAAGATTTTAGAGCATTAAAAGAGCTTTAAAAAGACTATGTTTTAACATTTAAAATTTGTCAGTTTTCGAGTAATTGAAGTTTTTGTCTACAGATTCCTTCTTTTTTTTTAAACCCTATATTTTTTAAATATTTTAGTTTTAAATCTAGTTTTAAAGCAATAAATGAGCTTTAAAATGGCTAAGTTTATAAAATTTGAGAATTTTTAGTTTTTGAGATATTCAAGTTTTAGTGTACAGAGTACTTATTTTTTTACGGAAACCATATGTTTCAAAAACTTTTGCTTAAATTCATTTTGTTAGGCATCAAAAGAGCTTTAAATTGTAAATTTGAAACATCTTAAATTTGTTAGTATTCGAGATATAAATGTTTTGGTGTACAAAGTACTCCTCCTTTTTTAGATATCCTATGTATTTCAAATAATTTTGCTTAACATTATGATTGTTATGCATTAAAAGAGCTTTAAAATGACACTGTTATAACATTATAAAATTTATAAGTTTTCGAGTGAATAAAGTTTTTGTGTACAGATTTCTTATTTTTTTTAAAAACCCTATTTATTTTAATACTTAAAATTTAAATCAGGTTATAGAGCATTAAAAGAGCTTTAAAATTACCATGTTATAACATTTTAGATTTTGTTAGTTTTCGAGTTATTAATGTTTTTGTGAACAAAGTACTCTTTTTTATAGACACCCTATGTAAATTAAATTCTTTTGCTTAACATTATGTTGTTGGGCATTAAAAGAGCATTAAAATAGCTATTTTAAAACATTTTAAAATAAGTTGGTCTTTGAGAAATTAAAGTTTATTTGTACAGCTAGTTCATTTTTTTTTTTAGAAAACCTATACGTTTTAAATACTTATGCTCAGCATACGATTTTAGAGCATTTAAAGAGCTTTAAAATGACCATTTTATAACAATATAAAATTTATTATTTTTCGAGTAAATAAAGTTTTTGTGTACAGATCCTTCGTTTTTTTAAAAAAAATCCCTACATATATTTTAAATACTTGAGTTTAAATCAGTTGGAGAGCATTAAAAGAGCTTTAAAATGACAATGTTATAACATTTTAGAATTTGTTAGTGTTCGAGTTATAATGTTTTTGTGTAAAAAGTTCTCCTTCTTTTTTAGACACCCTATGTATTTCAAAATTTTTGCTTAACATCATGTTGTTATGCATTAAAAAAGCTTTAAAATGACAGTTTTATAAAATTTTAAAATATGCTTGTTTGCGAGTAATTAAAGTTTTTGTGTACAGATTTCGTTCTTTTTTTTTAAAAACCCTATAAATTCCAATATTTAAGTATTAAATCTGGTTGTATAGCATTAAAAGTGTTTTAAAATTACTATGTTATAACATTTTAGAATTTGTTAGTTTTTGATGTTATAATGTTTTTGTGTACAAAGTTCTGCTCCTTTTTTAAACATCCTATGTATTTCAAAAACTTTTGCTTAACATTTTGTTGTTATGCATAAAAAGAGCTTTAAAATGACACTGTTACAACATTTTAAAATTTGTAAGTTTTCGAGTAATAGAAGTTTTTGTGTACAGATTCCTTCTTTTTTTTAAAAAAACCTTATGAATATTAATTTCTAAGTTTTAAATCTGGTTGTAGAGCATTTAAAGAGCTTTAAAATTACCATGTTTTAACATTTTAGTATTTGTTAGTTTTCGAGTTATTAAAGTTTTTTTCTACAGATTCATTCTTTTTTTTTAAAAACCCTATATTTTTTAAATATTTAGGTTTTAAATCTGGTTGTAGAGCATTAAAAGAGCTTTAAAATGACCATGTTTTAACATTTTAGAATTTCTTAGTTTTCGAGTTATTAATGTTTATGTGAACAAAGTATTCATTTTTTATAAGACTCCCTATGTAATTTAAATTCTTTTGCTTAACATCATGTTGTTGGGCATTAAAAGAGCATTAAAATAGCTATTTTAAAACATTTTAAAATAAGTTGGTCTTTGAGAAATTAAAAATTAGGTGTACAGATTGTTTTTTTTTTTTTTTAAAAACCTATAAGTCTTAAATACTTATGTTCAGCATACGATCTTAGAGCATTTAAAGAGCTTTAAAATAACCATTTTATAACATTAAAAAATTTATTATTTGTCGAGTAAATAAAGGTTTTGTGTACAGATTCCTTCTTTTTTTAAAAAAAACTTGATATATATTTTAAATACTCGAGTTTTAAATTAGGTTGTAGAGCAATAAAAGAGCTTTAAAATTACTATGTTATAACAATTTAGAATTTGTTTGTTTTCGAGTTATTAAAGTTTTTGTATACAAAATTACTGCTTTTTTTTAGACACCCTATGTATATTATATACTTTTTTTAAGATAATGTTGTAGGCCATTAAAAAAGGTTTAAAATTGCTTTTTAAAACATTTTAAAATAAGTTGGTCTTTGAGAAATTAAAGTTTATTTGTACAGCTAGTTCATTTTTTTTTTTAGAAAACCTATACGTTTTAAATACTTATGCTCAGCATACGATTTTAGAGTATTTAAAGAGCTTTAAAATGACCATTTTATAACATTATAAAATTTATTATTTGTCGAGTAAATAAATGTTGTGTGTACAGATTATTTCTTTTTTTTCAAAAAAACCCTATATATTTTAAGTACTTAAGTTTTAAATCAGGTTGTAGAGCATTAAAAGCGCTTTAAAATGACCATGTTATAACGTTTTAGAATTTGGTAGTTTTCGAGTTATTAATGTTTTTGTAAACAAAGTACTCATTTTTTATAAGACACCTTATGTAATTTAAATTCTTTTGCTTAACATCATGTTGTTGGGCATTAAAAGAGCATTAAAATAGCTATTTTAAAACATTTTAAAATAAGTTGGTCTTTGAGAAATTAAAAATTAGGTGTACAGATTGTTTTTTTTTTTTTTTTAAAAACCTATAAGTCTTAAATACTTATGTTCAGCATACGATCTTAGAGCATTTAAAGAGCTTTAAAATAACCATTTTATAACATTAAAAAATTTATTATTTGTCGAGTAAATAAAGGTTTTGTGTACAGATTCCTTCTTTTTTTAAAAAAAACTTTATATATATTTTAAATACTCGAGTTTTAAATTAGGTTGTAGAGCAATAAAAGAGCTTTAAAATTACTATGTTATAACAATTTAGAATTTGTTAGTTTTCGAGTTATTAAAGTTTTTGTATACAAAATTACTGCTTTTTTTTAGACACCCTATGTATATTATATACTTTTTTTAAGATAATGTTGTAGGCCATTAAAAAAGGTTTAAAATTGCTTTTTAAAACATTTTAAAATAAGTTGGTCTTTGAGAAATTAAAGTTTATTTGTACAGCTAGTTCATTTTTTTTTTTAGAAAACCTATACGTTTTAAATACTTATGCTCAGCATACGATTTTAGAGCATTTAAAGAGCTTTAAAATGACCATTTTATGACATTATAAAATTTATTATTTGTCGAGTAAATAAAGGTTGTGTGTACAGATTATTTCTTTTTTTTCAAAAAAACCCTATATGTTTTAAGTACTTAAGTTTTAAATCAGGTTGTAGAGCATTAAAAGCGATTTAAAATGACCATGTTATAACGTTTTAGAATTTGGTAGTTTTCGAGTTATTAATGTTTTTGTAATCAAAGTACTCATTTTTTATAAGACACCTTATGTAATTTAAATTCTTTGCTTAACATCATGTTGTGGGCATTAAAAGAGCATTAAAATAGCTATTTTTAAAACATTTTAAAATAAGTTGGTCTTTGAGAAATTAAAAATTAGGTGTACAGATTGTTTTTTTTTTTTTTAAAAACCTATAAGTCTTAAATACTTATGTTCAGCATACGATTTTAGAGCATTTAAAGAGCTTTAAAATAACCATTTTATAACATTAAAAAATTTATTATTTGTCGAGTAAATAAAGGTTTTGTGTACAGATTCCTTCTTTTTTTAAAAAAAACTTGATATATATTTTAAATACTCGAGTTTTAAATTAGGTTGTAGAGCAATAAAAGAGCTTTAAAATTACTATGTTATAACAATTTAGAATTTGTTAGTTTTTCGAGTTATTAAAGTTTTGTATACAAAATTACTGCTTTTTTTTAGACACCCTATGTATATTATATACTTTTTTTTAAATAATGTTGTAGGCCATTAAAAAAGGTTTAAAATTGCTTTTTAAAACACTTTAAAATAAGTTGGTCTTTGAGAAATTAATGTTTATTTGTACAGCTAGTTCATTTTTTTTTTTAGAAAACCTATACGTTTTAAATACTTATGCTCAGCATACGATTTTAGAGTATTTAAAGAGCTTTAAAATGACCATTTTATAACATTATAAAATTTATTATTTGTCGAGTAAAAACGTTTGTGTACAGATTATTTCTTTTTTTCAAAAAAACCCTATATTTTTTATCATTTAGGTTTTAAATTGGTTGTAGAGCAATAAAAGAGCTTTAAAATGACCATGTTTTAACATTTTAGAAATTTCTTAGTTTTCGAGTTATTACTGTTTATGTGAACAAAGTATTCCGTATTTTTTTTATAAGACTCCCTATGTAATTTAAATCTTTGCTTAACATCATGTTTGTTGGCATTAAAGAGCATTTAAAATAGCATTTTAAAACATTTTAAAATAAGTTGGTCTTTGAGAAATTAAAAATAGGTGTATAGATGGTTTTTTTTTTTTTAAAAAACCTATAAGTTTTAAATACTTATGTTCAGCATTACGATTTTAGAGCATTTAAAGAGCTTGAAAATAAACCATTTTATAACATTATAAAATTTATTATTTGTCGAGTAAATAAAGGTTGTGTGTACAGATTATTTCTTTTTTTTCAAAAAAAACCCTATATGTTTTAAGTACTTAAGTTTTAAATCAGGTTGTAGAGCATTAAAAGCGATTCAAAATGACCCATGTTATAACGTTTTAGAATTTGGTAGTTTTCGAGTTATTAATGTTTTTGTAAACAAAGTACTCATTTTTTATAAGACACCTATGTAATTTAAATTCTTTTGCTTAACAATCATGTTGTTGGGCATTAAAAGAGCATTAAAATAGCTATTTAAAACATTTTAAAATAAGTTGGTCTTTGAGACATAAAAATTAGGTGTACAGATTGTTTTTTTTTTTTTTAAAAAACCTATAAGTCTTAAATACTTATGTTCAGCATACGATCTTAGAGCATTTTAAAGAGCTTTAAAATAACCATTTTATAACATTAAAAAATTTATTATTTGTCGAGTAAATACAGGTTTTGTGTACAGATTCCTTCTTTTTTTAAAAAAAACTTTATATATATTTTAAAACTCGAGTTTTAAATTAGGTTGTAGGCAATAAAAAGCTTTAAATTACTATGTTATAACAATTAGAATTTGTTAGTTTTCGAGTTATTAAAGTTTTTGTATAAAAATTATGCTTTTTTTAGACACCCTATGTATATTATATTACTTTTTTTACAGATAATGTTGTAGGCCATTAAAAAAGGTTTAAAATTGCTTTTAAAACATTTTAAAAAGTTGGTCTTTGAGAAATTAAAGTTTATTTGTACAGCTAGTCATTTTTTTTTTTAGAAAACCTATACGTTTTAAATACTTATGCTCAGCATACGATTTAAGAGCATTTAAAGAGCTTTAAAATGACCATTTTATGACATTATAAAATTTATTATTTGTCGAGTAAATAAAGGTTGTGTGTACAGATTATTTCTTTTTTTTTCAAAAAAACCCTATATGTTTTAAGTACTTAAGTTTTAAATCAGGTTGTAGAGCATTAAAAGCGATTTAAAATGACCATGTTTATAACGTTTTAGAAATTGGTAGTTTTCGAGTTATTAATGTTTTTGTAATCAAAGTACTCATTTTTATAAGACACCTTATGTAATTAAAATTCTTTTGCTTAACATCATGTTGTGGGCATTAAAAGAGCATTAAAATAGCTATTTTAAAACATTTTAAAATAAGTTGGTCTTTGAGAAATTAAAAATTAGGTGTACAGATTGTTTTTTTTTTTTTTTAAAAACCTATAAGTCTTAATAATGTGTCAGCATACGATTTTAGAGCATTTAAAGAGCTTAAAATAACATTTATAACATTAAAAAATGTATTATTTGTCGAGTAACTAAGGGTTGGTGTACAGATTCCTCTTTTTTTAAAAAAACTTGAGATATATTTTAAATTACTCGAGTTTTAAATTAGGTTGTAGAGCAATAAAAGAGCTTTAAAATTACTATGTTATAAACAATTTAGAATTTGTTAGTTTTCGAGTTATTAAAGTTTTTGTATACAAAATTACTGCTTTTTTTTAGAACCACTATTGTATATTATATACTTTTTTTAAATAATGTTGTAGGCCATTAAAAAAGGGTTAAAATTGCTTTTTAAAACACTTTAAAATAAGTTGGTCTTTGAGAAATTAATGTTTATTTGTACAGCTAGTTCATTTTTTTTTAGAAAACCCTATACGTTTTAAATACTTATGCTCAGCATACGATTTTAGAGTATTAAAGAGCTTTAAATGACCATTTTATAACATTAAAATTTATTATTTGTCGAGTAAATAAATGTTGTGTGTACAGATTATTTCTTTTTTTCAAAAAAACCCTATATATTTTAAGTACTTACGTTTAAATCAGGTTAGAGCATGAGAGAGCATTAAAAGCGCTTTAAAATGACCATGTTATAACGTTTTAGAATTTGGTAGTTTTCGGGTTATTAATGTTTTTGTAAACAAAGTACTCATTTTTTATAAGACCCCTATGTAATTTAAATTCTTTTGCTAACATCATGTTGTTTGGCATTAAAAGAGCATTAAACTAGCTATTTTAAAACATTTTAAATAAGTTGGTCTTTGAGAAATAAAAATTAGGTGTACAGATTGTTTTTTTTTTTTTAAAAACCTATAAGTCTTAAATACTTATGTTCAGCATACGATTTTAGAGCATTTAAAGAGCTTTAAAATACCCATTTTATAACATTAAAAATTTATGATTTGTCGAGTAAATAAAGGTTTTGTGTACAGATTCCT
>QUOH01000050.1:228139-255045 GCA_010416925.1 Polistes metricus
TTAAATCAGGTTGTAAAGCATTAAAAGAGCTTTAAATCTACCATGTTATAACATTTTAGAATTTCTTAGTTTTCGAGTTTTAAAGTTTTTGTATAGAAAGTTCTTTTTCTTTTAGACACCCTATGTATTTCTAATTTTTGCTTAACATCATGTTGTTATGCATTAAAAGAGCTTTAAAATGACCATTATAACATTTAAAGTATGCTTGTTTGCGAGTAATTTAGTTTTTGTGTACAGATTTCGTTCTTTTTTTTTTAAAAACCTATAAATTTTAATATTTAGGTTTTAAATTTAGTTGTCTAGCATTAAAAGTGTTTTAAAAATTACTATGTTATAACATTTTAGAATTTGTTAGTTTTCGAGTTATTAAAGATTTTGTGTAGAAAGTAATCCTTTTTGTTAGACACCCTATGTATTTTAAATATTTTTGCTTAAGATCATGTTGTAGGCAATTAAAAATGCTTTAAAATGGCTTTTTAAAACATTTAATATAAGTTGGAGTTTGAGAAATTAAAGTTTATTTGTTCAGCATGTTCATTTTTTTTTTGGGAACCTAGGCGTTTTAAATACTTATGCTTAGCATACGATTTTAAAGCATTAAAATAGCTTTAAAATGACTATGTTTTAACATTTTAAAATTTGTTAGTTTTCGAGTAATTGAAGTTTTTGTGTACAGATTACTTCAATTTTTTTAAAAACGCTATATATTTTAAATACTTAAGTTTTAAATCAGTTTATAGAGCATTAAAAGAGCTTTAAATTACCATGTTATAACAATTTAGAATTTGTTAGTTTTCGAGTTATTAAAGTTTTTGTGTACAAAGTACTCCTTTTTTTTTTGGCACCCTATGTATATTAAATACTTTTGCCTAAGATCATGTTGTAGGCCATTAAAAAAGCTGTAAAATTGATATTTTAAAACATTTTAAAATAAGTTGGTCTTTGAGAAATTAAAAATTATGTGTACAGATGGTTTCTTTTTTTTTTAAAAAACCTATAAGTTTTAAATACTTATGTTCAGCATACGATTTAAGAGCATTTAAAAAGCTTTAAAATGACCATGTCATAGCTATAAAATTTATTAGTTTTTGAGTTATAAAAGTTTTTGTTTATAAAGTACTTCTTTTGTTTAGACACCCTATATATTTAAATACTTTTGTTTAACATCATTTATTAGGCATTAAAAAAGATTTAAAATGGCTATTTTAAGATCTTTATATATGTTAGTCTTTGAGAAATTCTTATTTATGTGTTCAGCTACTTTCTTTTTTTTTAGAAACCTATAGTTTTAAAACACTAAAATTTAGCATAAGATTTTAGCGCATATAAAGAGCTTAAAAATGAACATATTAAAACGTTTTAAAATATGCTTGTTTTCGAGTAATTGAAGTTTTTGTGTACAGATTCCTTCTTTTTTTTTATAAACCCTATATTCTTTAAATATTTTAGTTTTAAATCTGGTTTTAAAGCATTAAATGAGCTTTAAAATGACCAAGTTTATAAAATTTGAGAATTTGTTAGTTTTCGAGATATTCAATTTTTAGTTTACAGAGTACTTATTTTTTTACGGACACTATATGTATTTAAAAAACTTTTGCTTAACTTTATTTTGTTAGGCATTAAAAGAGCTTTAAATTATATATTTTGAAACATCTTAAAATTTGTTAGTATTCGAGATATAAATGTTTTGGTGTACAAATTCTCCTTCTTTTTTAGACATTATATGTATTTAAAAATTTTTGCTTAACATCATGTTGTTATGCATTAAAAAAGGTTTAAAATGACAGTTTTATAAAATTTTAAAATATGCTTGTTTGCGAGTTATTGAAGTTTTTGTGTACAGATTTCGTTCTTTTTTTTTAAAAACCCTATAAATTTAAATATTTAGGATTTAAATCTGGTTGTATAGCATTAAAAGTGATTTAAAATTACTATGTTATAACATTTTAGAATTTTTTAATTTTCGAGTTATTAAAGTTTTTGTGTAGAAAGTAATCCTTTTTTGTTAGACACCCTATGTATTTTAAATATTTTTGCTTAAGATCATGTTGTAGGCAATTAAAAATGCTTTAAAATGGCTTTTTAAAACATTTTAATATAAGTTTGACTTTGAGAAATTAAAGTTTATTTGTTCAGCTTTTTCATTTTTTTTTTAGAAAACCTATACGTTTAAAATACTTATGCTTAGCATACGATTTTAAAGCATATAAATAATATTAAAATGACAATGTTTTAACATTTTAAAATTTTTTAGTTTTCGAGTAATAGAAGTTTTTTTGTATAGATTCCTTCTTTTTTTTAAAAAAACCCTATATATTTTAACTACTTAAGTTTTAAATCAGGTTGTAGAGCATTAAAAGCGCTTTAAAATGACTTTTTTATAACATTTTAGAATTTGTTAGTTTTCGAGTTATTAATGTTTTTGTGAACAAAGTACTCATTTTTTATAAGACACCCTATATAATTTAAATTTTTTTGCTTAACATCATGTTGTTGGGCATTAAAAGAGCATTAAAATAGCTATTTTAAAACATTTTAAAATAAGTTGGTCTTTAACAAATTAAAAATTATGCGTAAAGAAGGTTTCTTTTCTTTTAAAAAAACCTATACGTTTTAAATACTTATACTCAGCATACGATTTTAATGCATTAAAATAGCTTTAAAATGACCGTGTTTTAACATTTTAAAATTTGTTAGTTTTCGAGTAATTGAAGTTTTTGTGTACAGATTCCTTCTTTTTTTTAAAAAAAACCCTATATATTTTTAATACTTAAGTTTTTAATCAGGTTGTATAGCATTAAAAGAGCTTTAAATCTACCATGTTATAACATTTTAGAATTTCTTAGTTTTCGAGTTATTAAAGTTTTTGTGTACAGATTCCTTCTTTTTTTTTAAAAAAACCCTATATATTTTTAATACTTAAATTTTAAATCAGGTTGTAAAGCATTAAAAGAGCTTTAAATCTACCATGTTATAACATTTTAGAATTTCTTAGTTTTCGAGTTATTAAAGTTTTTGTATAGAAAGTTCTTGTTCTTTTTAAGACACCCTATGTATTTCTAAATTTTTGCTTAACATCATGTTGTTATGCATTAAAAGAGCTTTAAAATGACCATTTTATAACATTTTAAAGTATGCTTGTTTGCGAGTAATTGTAGTTTTTGTGTACAGATTTCGTTCTTTTTTTTTTAAAAACCCTATAAATTTTAATATTTAGGTTTTAAATTTAGTTGTATAGCATTAAAAGTGTTTAAAAATTACTATGTTATAACATTTTAGAATTTGTTAGTTTTCGAGTTATTAAAGATTTTGTGTAGAAAGTAATCCTTTTTTGTTAGACACCCTATGTATTTTAAATATTTTTGCTTAAGATCATGTTGTAGGCAATTAAAAATGCTTTAAAATGGCTTTTTAAAACATTTTAATATAAGTTGGAGTTTGAGAAATTAAAGTTTATTTGTTCAGCATGTTCATTTTTTTTTTTGGGAACCTAGGCGTTTTAAATACTTATGCTTAGCATACGATTTTAAAGCATTAAAATAGCTTTAAAATGACTATGTTTTAACATTTTAAAATTTGTTAGTTTTCGAGTAATTGAAGTTTTTGTGTACAGATTACTTCAATTTTTTTAAAAACGCTATATATTTTAAATACTTAAGTTTTTAAATCAGTTTATAGAGCATTAAAAGAGCTTTAAATTACCATGTTTATAACAATTTAGAATTTGTTAGTTTTCGAGTTATAAAGTTTTTGTGTACAAAGTACTCCTTTTTTTTTGGCACCCTATGTATATTAAATACTTTTTCTTAAGATCATGTTTTAGGCCATTAAAAAAGCTTTAAAATTGCTATTTTAAAACATTTTAAAATATGTTGGTCTTTGAGAAATAAAAGTTATGTGTACAGCTTGTTCATTTTTTTTTTGAGAAAACCAATACGTTTTAAATACTAAAGTTTAGCATAAGATTTTAGAGCATATAAAGAACTAAAAAATGAACATGTTAAAACATTTTAAAATATGCTTGTTTTCGAGTAATTGAAGATTTGTTTATTTTACTATTTTATAGTGTTTTGACTATTTTATAACATTTTAGAATTTGTTAGTTTTCGAGTTATTAATGTTTTGTTGAACAAAGTACTAATTTTTTATAAGACACTATATGTAACTTAAATTCTTCTGCTTAACATCATGTTGTTGGGCATTAAAAGAGCATTAAAATAGCTATGTTAAAACATTCTAAAATAAGTTTGTCTTTGAGAAATCAAAAATTATGTGTACTGATGTTTTCTTTTTTTTTAAAAAAACCTATAAGTTTAAAATACTTATTTTCAGCATACGATTTTAGAGCATTTAAAGAGCTTTAAAACGACCATTTTATAACATTATAAAATTTATTATTTTTCAAGTAAATAAAGTTTATGTGTACAGATTCCTACTTTTTTTATAAAAAAAACCCCATATATTTTAAGTACTTAAGTTTTAAATCAGGTTGTAGAGCATTAAAAGAGCTTTAAAATGACCATGTTATAACATTTTTGAATTTGTTAGTTTTCGAGGTATTATAGTTTTTGTGTACGAAGTACTTCTTTTTTTTTAGACACCTTATATATTTTAAATAATTTTGTTTAACATCATTTTATAGGGCATTAAAAAAGCTTTAAAATGGCTATTTTAAAAAACTTTAAAATATGTTAGTCTTTGAGATATTCTTATTTATGTGTTCAACTACTTTCTTTTTTTTTAGAATACCAATAAGTTTTAAATACTAAAGTTTAGCATAAGGATTTAGCGCATATAAAGAGCTTAAAAATGAACATATTAAAACATTTTAAAATATGCTTGTTTTCGAGTAATTGAAGTTTTTGTGTACAGATTCCTTCTTTTTTTTTAAAAACCAAATATTTTTTAAATATTTTTCTTTTAAATCTGATTTTAAAGCATTAAATGAGCTTTAAAATGACCAAGTTTATAAAATTTGATTATTTGTTAGTTTTCGAGATATTCAAGTTTTAGTGTACAGAGTACTTATTTTTTTACGGACACCATATGGATTTCAAAAATTTTTGCTTAACATCACGTTGTTATGCATTCATAGAGCTTTAAAATGACAGTTTTATAAAATATTAAAATATGCTTGTTTGCGAGTAATTAAAGTTTCTGTGTACAGATTTCGTTCTTTTTTTTTAAAAACCCTATAAATTTAAATACTTAAGTTTAATATCTGGTTGTAGAGCATTTAAAGTGTTTTAAAATTACTATGTTACAACATTTTAGAATTTGTTAGTTTTCGAGTTATTAAAGATTTTGTGAAGAAAGTAATCCTTTTATTTAGACAACCTATGAATTTTAAATTCTTTTGCTTAAGATCTTTTTGTTGGGCATTAAAAGAGCATTAATATAGCTATTTTAAAACATTCTAAAATAATTTGGTCTTTGAGAAATTAAAGTTTATGTGTACAGCTTGTTCATTTTTCTTTTCGGAAAACCTATATGTTTTAAATACTTATGTTCAGCATACGATTTTAGTGCATAAAAAGAGCTTTAAAATGACCATGTTTTAACATTTTAAAATTCGTTAGTTTTCGTGGTATTATAGTTTTTGTGTACGAAGTACTTCTTTTTTTTTAGACACCTTATATATTTTAAATACTTTTGCTTAACTTCATTTTATTAGGCATTAAAAATGCTTTAAAATGGCTATTTTAAAAAACTTTAAAATATGTTAGTCTTTAAGAAATTCTTATTTATGTGTTCAGCTACTTTCTTTTTTTTTTAGAAAACCTATAAGTTTTAAAAACTAAAGTTTAGCATAAGATTTTAGCAAATATAAAGAACTTAAAAATGAACATATTAAAACATTTTAAAATATGCTTGTTTTCAAATAATTGAAGTTTTTGTGTACAGATTCCTTCTTTTTTTTAAAAAACCAAATATTTTTTAAATATTTTAGTTTTAAATCTGGTTTTAAAGCATTAAATGAGCTTTAAAATGACCAAGTTTATAAAATTTAAGAATTTGTTTGTTTTCGAGATATTCAAGTTTTAGTGTACAAAGTACTTATTTTTTTACGGACACTATATTTATTTCAAAAACTTTTGCTTAACTCCATGTTGTTGGGCATTAAAAGAGCTTTAAATTGTCTATTTTGAAACATCTTAAAATTTGTTAGTATTCGAGATATAAATGTTTTGGTGTACAAAGAACTCCTCCTTTTTTAGAAACCCTATGTATTTCAAAAACTTTTGCTTAACATTATGTTGTTATGCATTAAAAGAGCTTTAAAATGACACTGTTATAACATTTTAAAATTTGTAAGTTTTCGAGTAATTAAAGTTTGTGTGTAGAAAGTACTCCTTTTTTTTAGACACCTTACGTATTTTAAATACTTCTGCTTAAGATCATGTTGTAGGCCATTAAAAGAGTTTTAAAATGGATTTTTAAAACATTTTAAAATAAGTTGGTCTTTGAGAAATTAAAGTTAATGTGTACAGCTTGTTCATTTTTTTTTTTAGAAAACCTATATGTTTTAAATACTTATGTTCAGCATACGATTTTAGTGCATTAAGAGTGCTTTAAAATGACCATGTTTTAACATCTTAAAATTTGTTAGTTTTCAAATAATTGAAGTTTTTGTGTACATATTCCTACTTTCTATTAAAAAAACCCTATATATATTTTAAATACTTAAGTTTTAAATCAGGTTGTAGAGCATTAAAAGCCCTTTAAAATGACCATGTTGTAACATTTTTGAATTTGTTAGTTTTCGAGGTATTATAGTTTTTGTATACGAAGTACTTCTTTTTTTTTAGACACCTTATATATTTTAAATAATTTTGCTTAACATCATTTTATTAGGCATTAAAAAAGCATTAAAATAGCTATTTTAAAAAACTATAAAATATGTTAGTCTTTGCGAAATTCTTATTTATGTGATCAGCTACTTTCATTTTTTTTTAGAAAACCTATAAGTTTTAAATACTAAAGTTTAGCATAAGATTTTAGCGCATATAAAGAGCTTAAAAATGAACATCTTAAAACATTTTAAATTATGCTTGTTTTCGAGTAATTAAAGTTTTTGTGTACAGATTCCTACAGTTTTTTTAAAAACCCTATATTTTTTAAATATTTAAGTTTTAAATCAGGTTGTAGAGCATTAAAAGAGCTTTAAAATCACAATGTTATAACATTTTAGAATTTGTTAGTTTTTCAGTTATTAATGTTTTTGTGTACGAAGTTCTTCTTTTTTTTAGACACCTTATATATTTTAAATAATTTTGCTTAACATCATTTTATTAGGCATTAAAAAAGCTTTAAAATGGCTATTTTAAAAAACTTTAAAATATGTTAGTCTTTGAGAAATTCTTATTTCTGTGTTCAGCTACTTTCTTTTTTTTCAGAATACCAATAAGTTTTAAATACTAAAGTTTGGCATAAGATTTTAGCGCATATAAAGAATTAAAAAATGAACATATTAAAACATTTTAAATTATGCTTGTTTTCGAGTAATTGAAGTTTTTGTGTACATATTCCTTCTTTTTTTTTAAAAACCAAATATTTTTTAAATATTTTTGTTTTAAATCTGGTTTTAAAGCATTAAATGAGCTTTAAAATGACCAAGTTTATAAAATTTGATTAATTGTTAGTTTTCGAGATATTCAAGTTTTAGTGTACAGAGTACTTATTTTTTTACGGACACCATATAGATTTCAAAAACTTTTGCTTAACTTCATGTTGTTGGGCATTAAAAGAGCTTTAAATTGTCTATTTTGAAACATCTTAAAATTTGTTAGTATTCGATATATAAATGTTTTGGTGTACAAAGTACTCCTGCTTTTTTAGAAATCCTATGTATTATAAAAACTTTTGCTTAACATTATGTTGTTATGCATTAAAAAAGCTTTAAAATGACACTCTTATAGCATTTTAAAATTTGTAAGTTTTCGAGTAATTAAAGTTTGTGTGTAGAGATTCCTTCTTTTTTTTAAAAACCCTATATTATTTAAATATTTAAATTTTAAATCAGGTTGTAGAGCATTAAAAGAGCTTTAAAATCACTACGTTATAACATTTTAGAATTTCTTAGTTTTCGAGTTAATAAAGTTTTTGTGTAGAAAGTACTTCTTTTTTTTAGACACCTTATGTATTTTAAATACTTTTGCTTAAGATCATGTTGGAGGCTAATAAAAGAGCTTTAAAATTGCTTTTTAACACATTTTAAGATAAGTTGGTCTTTGAGAAATTAAAGCTTATGTGTACAGCTTATTCATTTTTTTTTTAGAAAACCTATATGTTTTAAATACTTATGTTCAGCATACGATTTTAAAGCATTTAAAGAGCTTTAAAATAACAATTTTATAATATTATAAAATTTATTATTTGTCGAGTAAATAAAGTTTTTGTGTACAGATTCCTTCTTTTTTTTTAAAAAACCTTATATATATTTAAAATACTTAAAATTTAAATCAGGTTGTAGAGCATTAAAAGCCCTTTAAAATGAATATGTTATAACATTTTTGAATTTGTTAGTTTTCGAGTTATTACAGTTTTTGTGTACAAAGTCCTTCTTTTTTTTAGACACCCTATATATTTAAAATAATTTTGTTTAACATCATTTTATAAGGCATTAAAAAGCTTTAAAATGGCTATTTTAAAAAACTTTAAAATATGTTAGTCTTTGAGAAATTCTTATTTATGTGTTCAGCTACTTTCTTTTTTTTTAGAAAACCTATAAGTTTTAAATACTAAAGTTTAGCATAAGATTTTAGCGCATATAAAGAATTAAAAATAAACATATTAAAACATTTTAAAATATGGTTGTTTTGGAGGAACTGAAGTTTTTGTGTAAAGATACCTCCTTTTTTTTTTAAAACCCTATATTTTTTAAATATTTTAGTTTTAAATCTGGTTTTAAATCATTAAATAAGCTTTAAAATGACCAAGTTTAAAAAATTTGAGAATTTGTTAGTTTTCGAGATATTTAAACTTTAGTGTACAGAGTACTTATTTTTTTACGCACACCATATGTATTTCAAAAACTTTTGCTTAACTTCATGTTGTTGGGGGTTAAAAGAGCTTTAAATTGTCTGTTTTGAAACATCTTAAAATTTGTTAGTATTCGAGATATAAATGTTTTGGTGTACAAAGTCCTCCTCTTTTTTTAGAAATCCAATGTATATCAAAAAATTTGCTTAACATTATGTTGATATGCATTAAAAGAGCTTTAAAATGACACTGTTATAACATTTTAAAATTTGTAAGTTTTCGAGTAATTAAAGTTTTTGTGTACAGATTCCTACTTTTTTTTTAAAAACCCTATATTTTTTAAATATTTAAGTTTTAAATCAGGTTGTAGAGCATTAAAAGAGCTTTAAAATCACGATGTTATAACATTTTAGAATTTGTTAGTTTATCAGTTATTAATGTTTTTGTGTACAAAGTTATTCTTCTTTTTTAGACACCTTATGTATTTCAAAATTTTTGCTTAACATCATGTTGTTATGCATTAAAAGAGCTTTAAAATGACAGTTTTATAAAATTTCAAAATATGCTTGTTTGCGACTAATTAAAGTTTTTGTGTACAGATTTCTTACTTTTTTTTTAAAAACCCTATATATTTTAAATATTTAAGTTTTAAATCAGGTTGTAGAGCATTAAAAGTGTTTAAAAATTATTATTTTATAACATTTTAGAATTTGTTAGTTTTCGAGTTATTAAAGATTTTGTGCAGAAAGTAATCCTTTTTTTTAGACACCCTATGTATTTTAAATTCTTTTGATTAAGATCATGTTGTTGGGCATTAAAAGAGCATTAAAATAGCTATTTTAAAAAATTTTTAAATAAGTTGGTCTTTGGGAAATTAAAAATTATGTGTACAGATGGTTTCTTTTTTTTTTAAAAAACCTATAGGTTTTAAATACTTATGTTCAGCATACGATTTTAGAGCATTTAAAGAGCTTTAAAATAACCATTTTATAACATTATAAAATCTATTATTTGTCGAGTAAATAAAGTTTTTGTGTACAGATTCCTTCTTTTTTTTTTAAAAACCCTATATATTTTAAATACTTAAGTTTTAAATCAGGTTGTAGAGCATTAAAAGAGCTTTAAAATGACAATGTTATAACATTTTAGAATTTTTGAGTTTTCAAGACATTCAAATTTTAGTGTACAGAGTACTTATTTTTTTACGGACACTATATGTATTTGAAAAATTTTTGCTTAACTTTATGTTGTTGGGCATTAAAAGAGCTTTAAATTGTCTATTTTATAGCATCTTAAAATTGTTTAGTATTCGGAATATAAATGTTTTGGTAAACAAACTACTTCTTTTTTTTTTAGAAATCCTATGTATTTCAAAAACTTTTGCTTAACATTATGTTGTTATGCATTAAAAGAGCTTTAAAATGACACTGTTATAACATTTTAAAATTTGTAAGTTTTCGAGTAATTAAAGTTTTTGTGTACAGATACCTACTTTTTTTTTAAGAACCCTATATTTTTTAAATATTTAGGTTTTAAATCTGGTTGTAGAGCATTAAAAGAGCTTTAAAATGACCATGATATAACATTCTATAATTTGTTAGTTTTCGAGATATTCAAGTTTTAGTGTACAGAGTACTTATTTTTTTACGGACACTATATGTATTTCAAAAACTTTTGCTTAACTTCATGTTGTTGGGCATTGAAAGAGCTTTAAAATAGCTATTTTAAAACATTTTAAAATAAGTTGGTCTTTGAGAAATTAAAAATTATGTGTACAGAAGGTTTCTTTTTTTGTAAAAAAAAACCTATAAGTTTTAAATACTTGTGTTCAGCATACGATTTTAGAGTATTTAAAGAGCTTTAAAATGACCAATTTATAACATTTTAAAATTTGTAAGTTTTCGAGTAAATAAAGTTTTTGTGTACAGAATCCTTCTTTTTTTTAAAAAACTTCTATATATTTTAAATACTTAAGTTTTAAATCAGGTTGTAGAGCATTAAAAGCGCTTTAAAATGGCTATTTTAAAACATTTTAAAATTAGTTAGTCTTTGAGAAATTATATTTTATGTGTACAGCTCCTTTATTTTTTTTTTAAGAAAACCTATAAGTTTAAAATACTTATGTTCAGCATACGATTTTAGAGCATTTAAAGAGCTATAAAATAACTATTTTATTACATTATAAAATTTATTATTTGTCGAGTAAATAAAGTTTTTGTGTACAGATTCCTTCTTTTTTTTTTAAAAACCCTATATATTTTAAATACTTAAGTTTTAAATCAGGTTGTAGAGCATTAAAAGAGCTTTAAAACTTTCAAGTTTATAACACTTTAGAATTTATTAGTTTTCGAGTTATTAATTTCTTTGTGTAAAAAGTTCTCCTTCTTTTCTAGACACCCTATTTATTTCAAAAGTTTTTGCTTAACATCATGTTGTTATGAATTAAAAGTGCTTTAAAATTACCATTTTATAACATTTTAAAATATTCTTGTTTTCAATTAATTAAAGTTTTTGTGTACAGATTCCTTCTTTTTTTTTTAAAACGCTATATTTTTTAAATATTTAGGTTTTAAATCTGGTTGTGGAGCATTAAAAGAGCTTTAAAATGACCATTTTATAAAATTTTAGAATTTTTAGTTTTCGAGTTATTAAAGTTTTTGTGTAAAAAGTACTTCTTTTTTTTAGACACCTTATGTATTTTATATACGTTTGCTTAAGATCATGTTGTAGGCCATTAAAAAAGCTTTAAAATGGATTTTTAAAACTTTTTAAAATAAGTTGCTCTTTGAGAAATTAAAAATTATGAGTACAGATTGATTTTTTTTTTTTAAAAAAACCTATAAGTTGTAAATACTTATGTTTAGCATATGATTTTAGAGCATTTAAAGAGCTTTAAAATGACATTGTTATAGCATTATAAAATTTATTAGTTTTCGAGTAAATAAAGTTTTTGTGTACAGAATCCTTTTTTTTTTTAAAAAAACTTCTATATATTTTAAATACTTAAGTTTTAAATCAGGTTGTTGAGCATTAAAAGCGCTTTAACACTATTCCTACCGACACTTCACGTATACCTATTCCTACCGCGGCTGGTCAAGTGACCGGTCTTTCACAACTTATATTTTTCAATATTGAATGCAGACCAATGGCCAGCCTACCAGTATAAAAATATATTTTCTTTTATTCAAGAGTACATAATCTACATTTTATTTGTTTTCGTCGCATTTTTTACAAATGGGCTTCTCAACTGTACATTTTCCGCATACGTACTTTTTACATTTTAGACAGATTTTGTTCGTCTTATTATCTTTACAATACCTTATCTGACATGTTTTCCGTTCACGAGAACCTGTACTTGTACTTGCGATGGGTATTGGTTGATTTTTTTTGCCGAGCTCTTGTTTGTATTCGATTGCAAGTTCTTCTGCCAATTGAAATAGAAATTCCTGTCTTGTAATTTCTCCTCCCGTAGTTTCTTTATATAACACCCATGCATTTATCCCGGCTAAATCCAAGATATTAAAAAATACTTGCAAAGGCCATCCCTGAGATTTAGATTTTACCGATTAATTTCTGGCCATTTGGTCGGTCACATCTACGCCAAACTTGGTGCAATTATATAATTGAATTGTCTCCGGTGTTCGGGTGTCATTTTTTTCAATTTGTACGGAGTTGTTCATTGAACTGAGAATTAGAACTTTCTTTCTTGGTTTGGCTTTGTAAACTGTCAACATACAATTATTTGAGCGATAGAGTTTGGTTGAAAAAAGTGCCATGTCGTCATTTTTCAGTTTTGCCAGTCTTGGTAGCTCTTTTCTATTTGCTCTAATTGTCCCAACAATCGTAGTTTTTTTTGCTTAAAGTTTTGTTGCTAAAGGTAGGCTTGTAAAAAAGTTGTCCGTGGTTATATTTCTTCCACATCCTACATACGGTTTTGCTAATTTCATAGTGACAAACTCTCCAAGAGGAACTGAGGGTTCTCTCCTTTCATCTTTTCCCAAATATGGAAAGCCGTTTATTATATATTTGCTACGCACATCGGATGCTAACCAGAATTTTATACCAAATTTGTCCGGTTTATTGGGCATATATTGAGTAAATCTACACCTTTCTTTCGTTGGAAACAATTGTTCGTCAATAGTAATATATGGTCCTGGTTTATAACAATTCTGACTGTTGTCAATAAACTTGTACCAAACTTCGGAAATCATAGCAAATTTATCGGTTTGTAACCGTTGGTTTCGTTGATTTCTGTCGTCAAATCGAATAAATCTCATAATCTCCGTAAAGTCATGTCTACTCATAGTACTTGAGAAAAAAGGCGGGCCCCACTTTTTGTTCCATAGAAGTGCTATATCTATATTCTTAGCCTCATATGCGCCGCGTGCATACAGAATTGCAAAAAATGCATATAACTTTGCAGTAGATAGTTCCCATTTATATCCCAACACTCTAAATGCCTCTGCCTCTGTGCACTTTCTTATAAGTTCGATTATATTCTTATCAATTATCACAGAAAATGCCGTCCTAACTTCGCCTTTCATAATATTACGTTTACTGTACCCAGTCGGGCCCGATGTTTCCCTAAAAATATTATGACCAGGTGCTCTTCCAGGATTAGACCCTATTTTTACTTCGTGCCAAACAGTTCCGTCCATCGCAATTTCGCTTACTTCTTCCTCATTCTAACTATCGGAACTAACTAAGAATCTCCTTCTCTTTCGTCGTCTACGTACGTTCGAAATATTCTCTTCGTTCTAATCGGTGTTCGAATCTGTTTCAAGTAAATCATAATTTTCCGTATTGTTATTTTCCATATCCAGAATTTCCTGATCATCTTCAGAACATTCTGCATCGATATCATTTATTCTCTCTAATATTTCGCATATTTCTCTCTTATAATTCGCACTCCTCAAACGTCTTGCCATTTTGGGGACAAATATTCTACAAAAATAAAAACTAAAATATGAAAATGTAAATCAAAATAGATAAAAAAAGAATAAAAGATAAAATGTGAAACTTACTGCGAAGTATTGTTAGTCTTGTTCACTATTTTGAAAATGGCACTTATAACACGTAATACGATATAAAATATTACAAAATAATAATAAAAGACTGCCAAGTATGCTCTTTGTGACTTTCACGTTCGATGTACTCTGTTCGTGTCGCAAGACTATACTGATTTGAATTCGTGAGAAGACGTCTATACACTTCCTTCAGTTACAAGTTTATTTATTTTACGTCATAGTAGATGAGATGGCGTAGAACATTCGAGGATCTTGACCGTATCGGATATCAATCAAGCAAATAAACACCGCTAGCCCGATAGTCGAGTGAGAACTGTAAACACTTGGAAGTGCCGTAAACCATTTTCTGGAAGGCACTTATCGGATAAAATGTGTCATAACTACATTACCTTTCGTTTGTAACGACTTTATAGTTTTGGCATTGAGTCTTAGAGAGAAACTCTTTCATAAATGTATAAATCGTACTACCGGTCAAATGACCGGTCGTGGTAGGTAAGACAGACTACAAATTTTTCTCGGAAAATAAACAATAGAAAAATAAGTGAATATTAAAAAATATATCATACATATATATGAGGAAAAGTGGTAAAGTTTAAAGGCGAATCACATACGTTGAATGTAGGAAATTCCAAATGAAAATTTCAAAACGGTCATTTAAACGGTCCTGGTAAGAATAGTGTTAAAATGGCTATTTTAAAACATTTTAAAATTAGTTAGTCTTTAAGAAATTATAATTTATGTGTACAGCTCCTTTCTTTTTTTTTAAGAAAACCTATAGGTTTTAAATACTCATGTAAAGCATACAATTTTAGAGCATATAAAGAGCTTAAAAATGAACATATCAAAACATTATAAAATATGCTTGTTTTCGAGTAATTGAAGTTTTTGTGTACACATACCTTCTTTTTTTTAAAAAACCCTATATTTTTTATATATTTAAGTTTTCTATCTTGTTGTAGGCATTAAAAGAGCTTTAAAATGACCATTTAATAACATTTTAAAATATGCTGGTTTTCGAGTAATTTAAGTTTCTGTGTACAGATTCCTTCTTTTTTTTTAAAAACTCTATTTTTTTTAAATATTTAAGTTTGAAATCTGGTTGCAGAGCATTAAAAGAGCTTTAAAATGACCATGTTATAACATTTTAGAATTTGTTAGTCTCCAAGTTTTTAATGTTTTTGTGTACAAAGTATTCCTTTTCTTTAGACACCCTATGTATTTTAAATACTTTTGCTTAAGATCATGTTGTAGGGCAATAAAAGAGCTTTAAAATTGCTTCTTAAAACATTTTAATATAAGTTGGTCTTTGAGAAATTAAAGTTTATGTGTACAGCTTGTTCATTTTCTTTTTTTAGAAAACCTATAAGTTTTATATACTTATGTTCAGTATACGATTTTAGAGCATTAAAAGAGCTTTAAAATGACTATGTTATAACATTTTAAAATTTGCTAGTTTTCGAGTAATTACAGTTTTTATGTACAGATTCCTTCTTTTTTTTTAAAAAACCCTACATATTTTAAATACCTAAATTTTAAATCAGGGCGTAGAGCATTAGAAGCGCTTTAAAATGACTATGTTATAACATTTTTGAATTTGTAAGTTTTCAAATTATTATAGTTTTTGTGTACAAAGTATTTCTTTTTTTTTAGATACCCTATATATTTTAAATACTCACGCCTAACACCATGTTATTGTGCATTAAAAAAGCTTTAAAATGGTTATTTTTAAAAATTTTAAAATATGTTAGTCTTTGAGAATTTCTTATTTATGTGTACAGCTACTTTCTTTATTTTTTAGAAAACCTATAAGTTTTAAATACTAAAGTTTTGCATTAGATTTTAGAGCATATAAAGAGCTTAAAAATGAACATATAAAAACATTTTAAAATATGCTAGTTTTCGACAAATTGAAGTTTATGTTTGCAGATTCCTTCTTTTTTTTACAACACCCTATGTATTTTAAATATTTAAGTTTCAAATCTGGTTGTAGAGCATTAAAAGAGCTTTAAAATGACCAAGATTATAAAATTTAAGAATTTGTTAGTTTTCGAGATATTCAAGTTTTAGTTTACAGAGTAGTTATTTTTTTATGCACACCCTATGTATTTCAAAAACTTTTGCTTAACATTATGTTTTTATGCATTAAAAAAGCTTTAAAATGGCTATTTTATGAAATTTTAAAATATGTTAGTCTTTGAGAAATTCTTATTTATGTGTACAGCTACTTTCTTTTTTTTTTAGTCAACCTATAAGTTTCAAATACTAAAGTTTAGCATAAGATTTTAGAGCATATAAAGTGCTTAACAATGAACATATTATAACAATTTAAAATATTCTTGTTTTCGAGTAATTGAAGTTTTTGTGTACATACTCCTTTTTTTTTTTTAAATTCTATATTTTTTAAATATTCAAGTTTTAAACTTGGTTGTAGAGCATTAAAAGAGCTTTAAAATGACCATGTTATTATATTTTAGAATTTCTTAGTTTTCGAGTTATTATAGTTTTTGTGTAAAAGTACTCCTTTTTTTTTAGCTACCCTATGTATTTTAAATACTTTTGCTTAAGATCATGTTGTAAAGCATTAAAAGAGCTTAAAAATGGCTTTTTATAAAATTTTAATATAAGTTAGTCCTTGAGAAATTAAAGTTTATGTGTACAGCTTGTTCATTTTCTTTTTTTAGAAAACCTATAAGTTTCAAGTACTAAAGTTTTGCATAAGATTTTAGAGCATATAAAGGGCTTAAAAATTAACATATAAAAACATTTTAAAATATGCCGGTTTTCGACAAATTGAAGTTTATGTGTGCAGATTCCTTCTTTTTTTTACATCACCATATATATTTTAAATATTTAAGTTTTAAATCTGGTTGTAAATCATTATAAGAGCTTTAAAATGACCATTTAATAACATTTTAAAATATGCTTGTTTTCGAGTAATTGAAGTTTTTTTACAGATTCCTTCTTTTTTTTTAAAAACCCTGTATTTTTTAAATATTTAAGTTTTAAATCTGGGTTTAGAGTATTAAAAGAGCTTTAAGATGACAATGCTATATTATTTTGAAAGTTGTTAGTTTTCGAGTTATTAATGTTTTTGTGTACAAAGTACTTCTTTTTTTTAAACACCCTATGTATTTTAAGTTCTTTTGCTTTACATCATGTTGTTTGGCATTGAAAGTGCTTTCAAATGGCTATTTTAAAACATTTTAAAATAGGTTGGTCTTTAAAAATTAAAAATTATGTGTATCAAGAGTTTTTTTTTTTTTAAAAAACCTATAAGTTTTAAATTCTTATATTTAGCATACGAATTTAGAGCATTAAAAGAGCGTTAAAATGACCGTGTTTTTACATTTTAAAATATGTTAGTTTTCGAGTTATTGAAGTTTTTGTGAACAGATTCCTTCTTTTTTTTAAAAAACCCTACTTATTTATATACCTAAGTTTTAAATCAGGTTGTAGAGCATTAAAAGAGCTTTAAAATGACCATGTTAAAACATTTTAGAATTTGTTAGTTTTCGAGTTATTAATGTTTTTGTGTATAAAGTTCTTCTTCTTTTTTAGACACCCTTTGTAATTCAAAATTTTTGCTTAACATTATGTTGTTATGCATTAAAAGAGCTTTAAAATGACCATTTTATATCATTTTAGAATTTGTTAGTTTTCGAGTAATTGAAGATTTTGTGTACATATTCCTCCTTTTTTTTAAAAAACTCATATATTTTAAATACTTAAGATTTAAATCATGTTATAGAGCATTAAAAGCGCTTTAAAATGGCTATTTTAAAAAAGTTTAAAATAAGTTAGTTTTTGAGAAATAATAATTTATGTGTACAGCTCCTTTCTTTTTTTTTTAGAAAACCTATTAGTTTTAAATACTTATGTTCAACATAGGATTTTAGAGCATTTAAAGAGCTTTAAAATGACCATGTTATAACATTTTAAAATTTGTAAGTTTTCGAGTAATTAAAGTTTTGGTGTACAGATTCCTACTTTCTTTTTAAAAACCCTATATATTTTAAATATTTTTGCCCAAGATTATTATATTAAGCATTAAGAAAGCTTTAAAATAGCTATTTTAAAAAATTTTAATATAAGTAGGTCTTTAAGAAATTAAAGTTTATGTGTACAGCTTGTTCATTTTCTTTTTTTAGAAAACCTATAAGTTTCAAATACTAAAGTTTTGCATACGATTTTAGAGCATATAAAGAGCTTAAAAATGAACATATAAAAACATTTTAAAATATGCTAGTTTTCGACAAATTGAAGTTTTTGTGTGCAGATTCTTTCTTTTTTTTTACAACACCCTATATATTTTAAATATTTAAGTTTCAAATCTGGTTCTAGAGCATTAAAAGAGCTTTAAAATGACCAAGTTTATAAAATTTAAGAATTTGTTAGTTTTCGAGATATTCATGTTTTTGCTTACAGAGTACTTATTTTTTTATGCACACCCTATGTATTTCAAAAACTTTTGCTTAAAATTATGTTTTTATGCATTAAAAAAGCTTTAAAATGGCCATTTTAAGAAATTTTAAATATGTTAGTCTTTGAGAAATTCTTATTTATGTGTACAGCTACTTTCTTTTTTTTTTAGTAAACCTATAAGTTTCAAATACTAAAGTTTAGCATAAGATTTTAGAGCATATAAAGTGCTTAACAATGAACATATTATAACAATTTAAAATATTCTTGTTTTTGAGTAATTGAAGTTTTTGTGTACAGACTCCTTTTTTTTTTTAAAACCCTATATTTTTTAAATATTTAGGTTTTAAACTTGGTTGGAGAGCATTAAAAGAGCTTTAAAATGACCATGTCATTACATTTTAGAATTTCTTAGTTTTCGAGTTATTATAGTTTTTGTGTAAAAAGTACTCCTTTTTTTTAGCTAACCTATATATTTTAAATACTTTTGCTTAAGATCATGTTGTAGGGCATTAAAAGAGCTTAAAAATGGCTTTTTAAAAAATTTTAATATAAGTTGGTCTTCTAGAAATTAAAGTTTATGTGTACAGCTTGTTCATTTTCTTTTTTTAGAAAACCTATAAGTTTCAAGTACTAAAGTTTTGCATAAGATTTTAGAGCATATAAAGAGCTTAAAAATGAACATATAAAAACATTTAAAAATATGTTAGTTTTCGACAAATTGAAGTTTATGTGTGCAGATTCCTTCTTTTTTTTTACAACACCCTATATATTTTAAATATTTAAGTTTCAAATCTGGTTCTAGAGCATTAAAAGAGCTTTAAAATGACCAAGTTTATAAAATTTAAGAATTTGTTAGTTTCGAGATATTCAAGTTTTTGTTTACAGAGTACTTATTTTTTTATGCACACCTATGTATTTCAAAAACTTTTGCTTAACATTATGTTTTATGCATTAAAAAAGCTTTAAAATGGCCATTTTATGAAATTTTAAAATATGTTAGTCTTTGAGAAATTCTTATTATGTGTACAGCTACTTTCTTTTTTTTTTAGTCAACCTATAAGTTTCAAATACTAAAGTTTAGCATAAGATTTTAGAGCATATAAAGTGCTTAACAATGAACATATTATAACAATTTAAAATATTCTTGTTTTCGAGTAATTGAAGTTTTTGTGTACAGACTCCTTTTTTTTTTAAAACCCTATATTTTTAAATATTCAGGTTTTAAACTTGGTTGTAGTGCATTAAAAGAGCTTTAAAATGACCATGTCATTACATTTTAGAATTTCTTAGTTTTCGAGTTATTATAGTTTTTGTGTAAAAAGTACTCCTTTTTTTTAGCTACCCTATGTATTTTAAATACTTTTGCTTAAGATCATGTTGTAGGGCATTAAAAGAGCTTAAAAATGGCTTTTTATAAAATTTTAATATAATTTAGTCTTTGAGAAATTAAAGTTTATGTGTACAGCTTGTTCATTTTCTTTTTTTAGAAAACCTATAAGTTTCAAGTACTAAAGTTTTGCATAAGATTTTAGAGCATATAAAGGGCTTAAAAATTAACATATAAAAACATTTTAAAATATGCCGGTTTTCGACAAATTGAAATTTATGTGTGCAGATTCCTTCTTTTTTTTACATCACCATATATATTTTAAATATTTAAGTTTTAAATCTGGTTGTAAATCATTATAAGAGCTTTAAAATGACCATTTAATAACATTTTAAAATATGCTTGTTTTCGAGTAATTGAAGTTTTTTTACAGATTCCTTCTTTTTTTTTAAAAACCCTGTATTTTTTAAATATTTAAGTTTTAAATCTGGGTTTAGAGTATAAAAAGAGCTTTAAGATGACAATGCTATATTATTTTGAAAGTTGTTAGTTTTCGAGTTATTAATGTTTTTGTGTGCAAAGTCCTCTTTTTTTTTAGACACCCTATGTTCTTAAAGTTCTTTTGCTTTACATCATGTTGTTTGGCATTGAAAGTGCTTTTAAATTGCTTTTTTAAAACATTTTAAAATAGGTTGGTCTTTAAAAATTAAAAATTATGTGTATAAAGAGTTTTTTTTTTTTTTAAAAAACCTATAAGTTTTAAATTCTTATATTCAGCATACGAATTTAGAGCATTAAAAGAGCGTTAAAATGACCGTGTTTTTACATTTTAAAATATGTTAGTTTTCGAGTTATTGAAGTTTTTGTGAACAGATTCCATCTTTTTTTTAAAAAACTTTTCATTTTTTAAATGTTTAAGTTTTATTCTAGTTGTAGAGCATTAAAAAAGCTTAATAATGACCATAATATAACATTTTAGAATTTGTTAGTTTTCGAGTTTTTTATGTTTTTGTGTACAAAGTACTTCTTTTTTTTAGACACCCTATGTATTTTAAGTTCTTTTGCTTTACATCATGTTGTTTGGCATTGAAAGTGCTTTCAAATGGCTATTTTAAAACATTTTAAAATAGGTTGGTCTTTAAAATTAAAAATTATGTGTATAAAGAGTTTTTTTTTTAAAAAAAACCTATAAGTTTTAAATTCTATATTTAGCATACGAATTTAGAGCATTAAAAGAGCGTTAAAATGACCGTGTTTTTACATTTTAAAATATGTTAGTTTTCGAGTTATTGAAGTTTTTGTGAACAGATTCCTTCTTTTTTTAAAAAACCCTACTTATTTATATACCTAAGTTTTAAATCAGGTTGTAGAGCATTAAAAGAGCTTTAAAATGACCATGTTAAAACATTTTAGAATTTGTTAGTTTTCGAGTTATTAATGTTTTTGTGTATAAAGTTCTTCTTCTTTTTTAGACACCCTTTGTAATTCAAAATTTTTGCTTAACATTATGTTGTTATGCATTAAAAGAGCTTTAAAATTACCATTTTATATCATTTTAGAATTTGTTAGTTTTCGAGTAATTGAAGATTTTGTGTACATATTCCTCCTTTTTTTTTAAAAAACTCATATATTTTAAATACTTAAGATTTAAATCATGTTATAGAGCATTAAAAGCGCTTTAAAATGGCTATTTTAAAAAAGTTTAAAATAAGTTAGTTTTTGAGAAATAATAATTTATGTGTACAGCTCCTTTCTTTTTTTTTTAGAAAACCTATTAGTTTTAAATACTTATGTTCAACATACGATTTTAGAGCATTTAAAGAGCTTTAAAATGACCATGTTATAACATTTTAAAATTTGTAAGTTTTCGAGTAATTAAAGTTTTGGTGTACAGATTCCTACTTTCTTTTTAAAAACCCTATATATTTTAAATATTTTTGCCCAAGATTATTATATTAAGCATTAAGAAAGCTTTAAAATAGCTATTTTAAAAAATTTTAATATAAGTTGGTCTTTAAGAAATTAAAGTTTATGTGTACAGCTTGTTCATTTTCTTTTTTTAGAAAACCTATAAGTTTCAAATACTAAAGTTTTGCATACGATTTTAGAGCATATAAAGAGCTTAAAAATGAACATATAAAAACATTTTAAAATATGCTAGTTTTCGACAAATTGAAGTTTATGTGTGCAGATTCTTTCTTTTTTTTACAACACCCTATATATTTTAAATATTTAAGTTTCAAATCTGGTTCTAAAGCATTAAAAGAGCTTTAAAATGACCAAGTTTATAAAATTTAAGAATTTGTTAGTTTTCGAGATATTCATGTTTTTGTTTACAGAGTACTTATTTTTTTATGCACACCCTATGTATTTCAAAAACTTTTGCTTAACATTATGTTTTTATGCATTAAAAAAGCTTTAAAATGGCCATTTTAAGAAATTTTAAAATATGTTAGTCTTTGAGAAATTCTTATTTATGTGTACAGCTACTTTCTTTTTTTTTTAGTAAACCTATAAGTTTCAAATACTAAAGTTTAGCATAAGATTTTAGAGCATATAAAGTGCTTAACAATGAACATATTATAACAATTTAAAATATTCTTGTTTTTGAGTAATTGAAGTTTTTGTGTACAGACTCCTTTTTTTTTTTAAAACCCTATATTTTTTAAATATTTAGGTTTTAAACTTGGTTGGAGAGCATTAAAAGAGCTTTAAAATGACCATGTCATTACATTTTAGAATTTCTTAGTTTTCGAGTTATTATAGTTTTTGTGTAAAAAGTACTCCTTTTTTTTAGCTAACCTATGTATTTTAAATACTTTTGCTTAAGATCATGTTGTAGGGCATTAAAAGAGCTTAAAAATGGCTTTTTAAAAAATTTTAATATAAGTTGGTCTTTGAGAAATAAAAGTTTATGTGTACAGCTTGTTCATTTTCTTTTTTTAGAAAACCTATAAGTTTAAAGTACTAAAGTTTTGCATAAGATTTTAGAGCATATAAAAAGCTTAAAAAATGAACATATAAAAAACATTTTAAAATATGCTAGTTTTCGACAAATTGAAGTTTATGTGTGCAGATTCTTTCTTTTTTTTACATCACCATATATATTTTAAATATTTAAGTTTTAAATCTGGTTGTAAATCATTAAAAGAGCTTTAAAATGACCATTTAATAACATTTTAAAATATGCTTGTTTTCGAGTAATTGAAGTTTTTGTGTACAGATTCCTTCTTTTTTTTAAGAACCCTGTATTTTTAAATATTTAAGTTTAAAATCTGGTTGCAGAGCATATTAAAAGAGCTTTAAAATGACTATGTTATAACATTTTGAATATGTTAGTTTCCGAGTTATTAATGTTTTTGTGTACAAAGTTCTTCTTCTTTTTTAAACAACCTATGTATTTCATAATTTTTGCCTAACATTATGTTTTTATGCATTAAAAGAGCTTTAAAATGACCATTTCATAACATTTTAAAATATGCTTGTTTTCGAGTAATTGAAGTTTTTGTGTACAGATTCCTTCTTTTTTTTAAAAAACTTTTCATTTTTTAAAACGTTTAAGTTTTATTCTAGTTGTAGAGCATTAAAAAAGCTTAATAATGACCATAATATAACATTTTAGAATTTGTTAGTATTCGAGTTTTTTATGTTTTTGTGTACAAAGTATTCCTTTTTTTTAGAACCAATGTATTTTAAATTCTTTTGTTTAACATCATGTTGTTTGGCATAAATGTGCTTTAAAAAAGCTATTCTACAACATTTTAAAGTAAGTTGGTCTTTGAGAAATTAAAAATTTTTTACAGATGGTTTCTTTTTTTTTTAGGAAACTATTAGTTTTAATATCTTATTTTCAGCATACCATTTTAGAGCATTAAAGAGCTTTAAAATGACCATGTTATAACATTATAAAATTTATTAGTTTTCGAGTAATTGAAGTTTTTTTGTACAAAATTCTTCTTTTTTTAAAAACCCTATATTTTTTAATATTTAGGTTTTTAAATCTGGTTGTTAGAGTATAAAAAGTGCTTGAAAAATTACCATGTCATACATTTTAGAATTTGTTAGTTTTGAGTATTAAGTTTTTGTGTAGATATTACTCTTTTTTTTTTAGACCCTCTATGTATTTTAAATTACTTGCTTAAGATCATGTTTTTATGCATTAAAAAAGCTTTAAAATCACCATTTTATAACATTTTAAAATTTGCTTGTTTTCGAGTAATTCAAGTTTTTGTGTTCAGAGTCCGTCTTTTTTTTAAAAACACCTATCTTTTTTAAATACTTAAGTTGTAAAATTAGTTTGTAGAGCATTAAAAGAACTTAAAATGACCATGATATAACATTTAGAATTTTTAGTTTCGAGGTAATTGAAGATTTTTTTTAAAAACCTTATATATTTTACATACTTGCTTAACATCATGTTATTAGGAATTAAAAAAAGCTTTAAATTGCTATTTTAAAACAGTTTAAAATAATTTTGTTTTGAGAAATAATAATTTATGTTTCAGCTACTTTCTTTTTTTTTTTTTAAACTATTAGTTTAAATCTTATGTTCAGCATACGATTTTAGAGCATTTAACAGCTTTAAACTTTTTTATTTTTTAAATTTGTAAGTTTCGAGTAATTAATTTTTTGTGAAGAGATTCCTTTTTTTTTTTAACAAACCCTATATATTTTAAATACTTGAATAAATCATGTTTTTGTAAGCATTAAAAGCGCTTTTAAAATAGCTATTTTAAAAATTTTAAAATAAGTTAGTCTTTGAGAAATTATAATTTATGTGTACAGCTCATTTCTTTTTTTTTTTTAAAATTATAACTTTAAATACTTATGTAAGGCATACAATTTTAGAGCATATAAGGTCCTTAAAAATGGACATATTAAAAACATTTTAAAATATGCTTGTTTTCGTGTAATTGAAGTTTTTGTGTACAGATCCTTCTTTTTTTTAAAACCCTATATTTTTTTAAAATATTTAAGTTTAAATCAGGTTGTAGAGCATTAAAAGCGCTTAAAAATGGGCTATTTTAAACATTTTAAATTAGTTAGTATTTGAGAAATTATAATTTATGTGTACAGCAGCTTTCTTTTTTTTAAGAAAACCTATTCGTTTTAAATACTTATGTTCAGCATATGATTTTAGAGTATTTAAAGAGCTTTAAACTGACCATGATATAACATTTTGAATTTGTTAATTTAGAGTAATTAAAGTTTTGTGTACAGATTCTTTCTTTTTATTAAAAACCTATATTTTTAAATATTTAGGTTTAAATCTGGTTGTAGAGCATTAAAAGAGCTTTAAAATTACCATGTCATAACATTTTAGAATTTGTTAGTTTTCGAGTAATTAAAGTTTTGTGTAGAAAATACTTCTTTTTTTAGAAACTCTATGTATTTTAAATACTTTGGCTTAAGATCATGTTCTTATGCATTAAAGAGCTTTCAAATTACCATTTTAAAACATTTTAAAATATGCTTGTTTTCGAGTAATTGAAGTTTTTGTGTACAGATTCCTTCTTTTTTTTAAAAATCCCATATTTTTTAAATATGTAGGTTTTAATCTGGTTGTAGAGCATTAAAAGAGCTTTAAAATGACCAGGATATAACATTTTAGAATTTGTTAGTTTTCGAGTAATTGAAGATTTTGTGTACAGATTCTTTCTTTTTTTTAAAAATCCCATATATTTTAAATACTTAAGTTTTAATCTGGTTGTAGAGCATTAAAAGAGTTTTGAAATTACCATGTTATAACATTTAAAATTTGTTAGTTATCGAGTAATAATTTTTTTTTGTGTACAAAGTTCTCCTTTTTTTTATACACACTATGTATGTAAGATTTTATGTATAGTATATGAGATATTTCTATTTACAATGATAATAGTAAAGTAGTATTTATTAAAATAAGTAACGAGGTATAATGTTTGTAAAAGAAAAATAAATGGTAAGTATCTATAATCTAATAATCTAATAATCTAATAAGAAGTGTAACTCCCACGTCCCGAAATAAACCGCAAGGAACCCCCGAATCCGACTCGTCGTCGTCTATCGTAATCCTTCGCCGTTCCCCGTTGTCTTTCGTACCTCCCGTTACACTTATCACTCCTCAAATCGTATTCAACTCTCAGAAAAAACGCAACCCAGAACAGAACGCACCGTCCTTCCGGCGCCACTTATATCCTAACATCCCTCCTCGTCTCCCGTTTTTCTCGTCATCTCCCTGGAAAACTTCCCGATCATTCCAAGCCACGCGCAAATTGCTTTCCGGTATTTCACATTATCGAGAAACATTTGGGAGACTTCGATGTAGCTATGCAAAGGCGACAATTTTAGATGATGTAACCTTAAACCTATAACCTAACATTCCTTTCTAACGCTCTTCCTTTGTCTCGACCGGATGCATTCTTTTATTTCTTTCAATTACTTTTACACTCATACTATTCACACATTCATATCTACACTTCTTAATAATACAAAAACCCCACATGTATTTTAAATACTTTTGCTTCCCATCATGTTATTAAGCATTAAAAGAGCTCTAAACTGTCTATTTAAAACATTTTAAAATAAGTTAGTCTTGAGAACTTCTTATTTATGTGTTCAGCAACTTACTTTTTTTTTTTAGAAACCTATAAGTTTCGAATACTTATGTTCAGCATACGATTTTAGAGCATTAAAAGAGCTTTAAAATGACTAAGTTTTAACATTTAAAATTATGCTTGTTTCCAAATAATTAAAGTTTTTGTTGTACAGATTGCTTCTTTTTTTAAAAAACCCCTATATTTTTAAATATTTTAGTTTTAATCTGGTTTTAAAGTTTAAAAGAGTTTTAAAATGACCAAGTTTAACAAATTTGAGGAATTTGTAAGTTTTCGATACATTCAAGTTTTAGTGTACAGAGTACTATTTTTTACGGACACACTATGTATTTCAAAAACTTTTGCTTAACTTCATCTTGTTGGGCTTTAAAAGAGCTTTAAATTGTCTATTTTAAAACATTTTAAAATTTGTTAGTATTCGAGATATAAATGATTTTGTGTACAAAGTAATCCTCCTTTTTTAGACATCCTATGTATTTCAAAAATTTGCTTAACATTATGTTATTATGCATTAAAAGCGCTTTAAAATGACACTGTTATAACATTTTAAAATGT
>QUOH01000050.1:272744-340440 GCA_010416925.1 Polistes metricus
TTTTAAATTCTTTTGCTGGACATCATGTTGTGGGGCATTGAAAGAGCTTTAACTGGGTATTTAAAACATTTTAAAAATAAGTTAGTCTTTGAGAAATTAAAATTATGTGTACAGATGGTTTTTTTTTTTTTTAGAAAACTTTAAGTTTCAAATACTAAAGCCTAACATAAGATTTTAAAGCATAAAAGAGCTTAAAATAAACATAATAAACATTTCAAAATTTGTTAGTTCGAGTAATTAAGTTTTTGTGTACAGATTCATTTCTTTTTTTTAAAAAACCCTATCTATTTTAATGTTTTTGTGTACAGAGTAATCCTTTTTTTTTTAGACACTCTAGTTATTTTAAATTCTTGTTGCTTGACATCGTGTGTAGGGCATTAAAAGAGCTTTAAATTGGCTATTTTAAAACACTTTAAAAAAGTTGGTTTAGAAATAAAATTTTATGTGTACAGATAATATTGTTTTTTTTTTTTTTGAAAACCTATATGTTTTAAATACTTATGTTCAGAATAGGATTTTAGAGCATAAAAAGAGCTTCAAAATGACCATGTTATAACATTTTAAAATTTGTTAGTTTTCGAGTAATTGAAGTTTTTGTGTACAGATTCCTTCTTTCTTTTTAAAACCCTATATATTTTAAATACTTAAGTTTTAAATCTGGTTGTAGAGCATTAAAAGAGCTTTAAAATGACAATGTTTTAACATTTTGGTTTTGTTAGTTTTCAAATTATTAATGTTTTTTTGTACAAAGTTATCTTTTTTTAGACACCCCATGTATTTTTAATTCTATTGCTTGAAATCATGTTGTTAGGCATTAAAAGAGCTTTAAATTGGCTATTTTAAAACATTTTAAAATAAGTTGTCTTTGAGAAATGAAATTTTGTGTACAGATTGTTTTTTTTTTAGATAACTATATGTTTTAAATACTTATGTTCAGCATACGATTTTAGAGTATTAAAGAGGTTTAAAATGACAATGTTTAACATTTTTTAATTTGTTAGTTTTTGAGATATTAATGTTTTTGTGTACAAAGTTATCCTTCTTTTATACACCCTATGTATTTTAAATTCTTTTGCTAGACATCACGTTGTTGGGCATTGAAAGAGCTTAAATTGGCTATTTTAAAACATTTTAAGATAAGTTGGTCTGTGAGAAGTAAAATTTTTGTGTACAGATATTTTTTTTTTTTTAGAAAACCATATGTTTTAAATACTTATGTCCAGCATACGATTTTAGAGCATAAAAGAGCTTAAAAAGGAACATTTAAAGCATTTTAAAATATGCTAGTTTTTGAGTAATAAAGTTTTTGTGTACAGATTCCTTCTTTTTTTAAAAAAACCCTATAAATTTTAATTACTTAAGTTTTCAGTAAGGTTGTAGAGCATTAAAATAGCTTAAAATGACCATCTTTTAACATTTTTGAATTTGTTAGTTTTCGAGTTATTAATGTTTTTGTGTACAAAGTATCCTTTTCTTTAAGACACCCTAGTATTTTAAATTCTTTTGCTTGGACATCATGTTGTTAGGCATTAAAGAGCTTTAAATTGGCCATTTTAAAACATTTTAAATAAGTTTGTCTTTGAGAAATTAAGTTTTATTTGTACAGATAGTTTCTTTTTTTATTTAGAAAACCTATAAGTTTTAAATACTTATGTTCATCATACGATTTTAGAGCATTAAAAAAGCTTTAAAATAACCATGTTAAAACATTTTAAAATTTGTTAGTTTTCGAGTAATTGAAGTTTTTGTGTACAGATTCATTCTTTTTTTTAAAAAACCCTATATATTTAAAAACTTAGGTTTAAAATCTGTTGTAGAGCATTAAAAGAGCTTTAAAATGACCATGTTTTAACATTTTTGAATTTGTTAGTTTTCGAGTTTTTAATGTTTTTGTGTACAAAGTAATCCTTTTCTTTAAGACACCCTACGTATTTTAAATTCTTTTGCTTGACATCATGTTGTTAGGCATTAAAAGAGCTTTAAATTGGCTATTTTAAAACATTTTAAAATAAGTTTGTCTTTGAGAAATTAAGTTTTATTTGTACAGATAGTTTCTTTTTTTATTTAGAAAACCTATAAGTTTTAAATACTTATGTTCATCATACGATTTTAGAGCATTAAAAAAGCTTTAAAATAACCATGTTAAAACATTTTAATATTTGTTAGTTTTCGAGTAATTAAAGTTTTTCTGTACAGATTCTTCTTTTTTTAAAAAACCCTATATATTTAAAAACCTAAGTTTTAAATCTGGTTTAGAGCATTAAAAGAGCTTTATCTTAACCATGTTTTAAAATTTTTGAATTTTTTAGTTTTTGAGATATTCAGTTTTTGTGTATAGAGTACTTTTTTTTTATAGACACCCTATGTATTTTAAATTCTTTTGCTGGACATCATGTTGTTGGGCATTGAAAGAGCTTTAAATTTGCTGTTTTAAAACATTTTAAAATAAGATGGTCTTTTAAAAATTAAAATTTATGTGTACAGATGTTTTTTTTTTATTTAGAAAACCAATATGTTTTAAATACTTATGTCCAGCATACGCTTTTAGAGCAATAAAACAGCTTAAAAAGGAACATATTAAAGCATTTTAAAATATGCTTGTTTTTGAGTAAATAAAGTTTTTGTGTACAGATTCCTTCTTTTTTCTAAAAAACCCTATAAATTTTAATTACTTAAGTTTTCAGTTAGTGTGTAAAGCAATTAAAATAGCTTTAAAATGAACATGTTTTAACATTTCTGAATTTGTTAGTTTTCGAGTCATTATTGTTTTTGTGTACAAAGTAATCCTTTTCTTTAAGACACCCTAAGTATTTTAAATTCTTTTGCTTGACATCATGTTGTTAGGCATTAATAGAGCTTTAAATTGGCCATTTTAAAACATTTTAAAATAAGTTTGTCTTTGAGAAATTAAGTTTTATTGTACAGATAGTTTCTTTTTTTATTTAGAAAACCTATAAGTTTTAAATACTTATGTTCATCATACGATTTTAGAGCATTAAAAAAGCTTTAAAATAACCATGTTAAAACATTTTAAAATTTGTTAGGTTTCGAGTAAGTGAAGTTTTTCTGTACAGATTCATTCTTTTTTTTAAAAAACCCTAATATTTAAAATCTTTAGTTTAAAATCTGATTGTAGAGCAATAAAAGAGCTTTAAAATGACCATGTTTTAACATTTTTGAATTTGTTAGTTTTCGAGTTTTTAATGTTTTTGTGTACAAAGTAATCCTTTTCTTTAAGACACCCTACGTATTTTAAATTCTTTTGCTTGACATCATGTTGTTAGGCATTAAAAGAGCTTTAAATTGGCCATTTTAAAACATTTTAAAATAAGTTTGTCTTTGAGAAATTAAGTTTTATTTGTACAGATAGTTTCTTTTTTTATTTAGAAAACCTATAAGCTTTAAATACTTATGTTCATCATACGATTTTAGAGCATTAAAAAAGCTTTAAAATAACCATGTTAAAACATTTTAATATTTGTTAGTTTTCGAGTAATTAAAGTTTTTCTGTACAGATTCATTCTTTTTTTTAAAAAACCCTATATATTTAAAAAACCTAAGTTTTAAATCTGGTTTTAGAGCATTAAAAGAGCATTATCTTAACCATGTTTTAAAATTTTTGAATTTTTTAGTTTTTGAGATATTCAAGTTTTTGTGTATAGAGTACTTTTTTTTTATAGACACCCTATGTATTTTAAATTCCTTTGCTGGACATCATGTTCTTGGGCATTGAAAGAGTTTTAAATTTGCTGTTTTAAAACATTTTAAAATAAGATGGTCTTTTAAAAATTAAAATTTATGTGTACAGATGTTTTTTTTTTTATTTAGAAAACCAATATGTTTTAAATACTTATGTCCAGCATACGCTTTTAGAGCAATAAAACAGCTTAAAAAGGAACATATTAAAGCATTTTAAAATATGCTTGTTTTTGAGTAAATAAAGTTTTTGTGTACAGATTCCTTCTTTTTTCTAAAAAACCCTATAAATTTTAATTACTTAACTTTTCAGTTAGTGTGTAAAGCAATAAAATAGCTTTAAAATGAACATGTTTTAACATTTCTGAATTTGTTAGTTTTCGAGTTTTTAATGTTTTTGTGTACAAAGTAATCCTTTTCTATAAGACACCCTACGTATTTTAAATTCTTTTGCTTGACATCATGTTGTTAGGCATTAAAAGAGCTTTAAATTGGCCATTTTAAAACATTTTAAAATAAGTTTGTCTTTGAGAAATTAAGTTTTTTTGTACAGATAGTTTCTTTTTTTATTTAGAAAACCTATAAGTTTAAATACTTATGTTCATCATACGATTTTAGAGCATTAAAAAAGCTTTAAAATAACCATGTTATAACATTTTAAAATTTGTTAGTTTTCGAGTAATTCAAGTTTTTGTGTACAGATTTCTTCATTTTTTTAAAAAACAATATATATTTTAAATACTTAAATTTCAAATCTTGTTTTAGAGCATTAAATGTGCTTTAAATTGACTATGTTTTAACATTTTTGAATTTGTTAGTTTTTGAGATATTCAGATTTTTGTGTAGAGAATACCTCTTTTTTTATAGACACCCTATGTATTTAAAATTCTTTTGCTTAGCACCATTTTGTTAAGCATTGAAGGAGCTTTAAATTGGCTATTTTAAAACTTTTTAAAATAAGTTTGTCTTTGAGAAATTAAAGTTTATGTGTACAGCTTGTTCCTTTTTTTTTTAGAAAACCTATAAGTTTTCAATACTTATGTTTAGCATACGATTTTAGAGCATTAAAAGAACTTAAAAAGGAACATATTAAAACATTTTAAAATATGCTAGTTTTTGAGTAAATAAAGTTTTTGTGTACAGATTCCTTCTTTTTTCTAAAAAACCCTATAAATTTTAATTACTTAAGTATTCACTTGGTATGTAGAGCATCAAAAGAGCTTTAAAATGACAATGTTTTTACATTTTTGAATTTGTTAATTTTTTAGTTATTAATGTTTTTGTGTACAAAGTACTCCTTCTTTTTAGACACCCTATGTATTTTAAATTCTTTTGCTTAACATCATGTTGTTAGGCATTAGAAGAGCGTTAAATTGGCTATTTTAAAACATTTTAAAATAAGTTGGTCTTTGAGAAATGAAATTTTATATGTACAGATTGTTTTTTTTTTTTTAGATAACCTATATGTTTTAAATACTTATGTTCAGCATACGATTTTAGAGTATTAAAAGAGGTTTAAAATGACCATGTATTAACATTTTTAAATTTGTTAGTTTTTGAGATATTAATGTTTTTGTGTACAAAGTACTCCTTCTTTTATACACCCTATGTATTTCAAATTCTTTTGCTGGACATCACGTTGTTGGGCATTGAAAGAGCTTTCAATTGGCTATTTTAAAGCATTTTAAGATAAGTTGGTCTTTGAGAAGTTAAATATTATGTGTACAGATAATTTTTTTTTTTTTAGAAAACCAATATGTTTTAAATACTTATGTCCAGCATACGATTTTAGAGCAATAAAACAGCTTAAAAAGGAACATATTAAAGCATTTTAAAATATGCTAGTTTTTAATTAAATAAAGTTTTTGTGTACAGATTCCTTCTTTTTTCTAAAAAACCCTATAAATTTTAATTACTTAACTTTTCAGTTAGTGTGTAGAGCAATAAAATAGCTTTAAAATAAACATGTTTTAACATTTCTGAATTTGTTAGTTTTCGAGTTATTAATGTTTTTGTGTACAAAGTAATCCTTTTTTATAGACACCCTATGTATTTTAAATTCTTTTGCTTCATATCATGTTGTTAGGCATTAAAAGAGCTTTAAATTGGCCATTTTCAAACATTTTAAAATAAGTTGGTCTTTGAGAAATTAAGTTCTATGTGTACAGATAATTTTTTTTTTTTAGAAAACGTATATATTTTAAATTCTTATGTTCAGCATACGATTATAGAGCCAAAAAAGAGCTTTAAAACGACCATGGTATAACATTTTAAAATTTGTTAGTTTTCGAGTAATTCAAGTTTTTGTGTACAGATTCCTTCATTTTTTTAAAAAACCTTATATATTTTAAATACTTAAGTTTTAAATCTTGTTTTAGAGCATTAAATGTGCTTTAAATTGACTATGTTTTAACATTTTTGAATTTGTTAGTTTTTGAGATATTCAGGTTTTTGTGTAGAGAATACCTTTTTTTTTATAGACACCACATGTATTTTAAATTCTTTTGCTTGACATCATGTTGTTAGGCATTAAAAGAGCTTTAAATTGGCCATTTTAAAACATTTTAAAATAAGTTTGTCTTTGAGAAATTAAGTTTTATTTGTACAGATAGTTTCTTTTTTTATTTAGAAAACCTATAAGTTTTAAATACTTATGTTCATCATACGATTTTAGAGCATTAAAAAAGCTTTAAAATAACCATGTTTAAACATTTTAATATTTGTTAGTTTTCGAGTAATTAAAGTTTTTGTGTACAGATTAATTCTTTTTTTTAAAAAACCCTATATATTTAAAAAACCTAAGATTTAAATGTGGTTGTAGAGCATTAAAAGAACTTTAAAATAACCATGTTTTAACATTTCTGAATTTGTTAGTTTTCGAGTTATTAATGTTTTCGTGTACAAAGTTCTCCTTTTTTTTAGACACCCTACGTATTTTAAATTCTTTTTCTTGGCATCATGATGTTTGTTTCGTATCCCACGCAACGAGTGAGTAGGGCGAAGCACCTAGGCGCGTACGGCCCTGCCAAAGCGTTAGACGCGTGCGACAAAGCAATATCGTTGTTTTTAGTGGTAACCACGGTAGCGCTAAGATGCCTGCAAGGGCTCTTTCTTTATTCTAGCTCGCGTTCTCCCACTACATTTATCACGCCAATCATATGTATCGACAGCCGCGTTATGCTCGGACTTTTCGGTGATTGGTGCAGCATTGCATCGCCTTTTGGTATAAAAGCCAGCGCGTTTTTGCGCCGGTTGTCACTCTGGATTCATCGCTCGAGATTCATCTAGCTGAGACTTGCGAGAACTACTTCAAGGAGAATTCTTTGTATTGCGTAATACCATATCATCTAAGTTCGGCCAGCGACAAGGGACAAAGGCGGTCCTGCACGTGGCCAGAATTATCCGGATTTGTGGATTCTTCTTCATCGTTTTCAACCAGGGTTTTTATGCCGAAAGGCTTTTCCCTGACGAGCCAATAAAGCGTACTTTTTAGTACTGATTGGGCTCAAATAAAGTTGTTATTGTGTTCTTTATTTTCCTATCCTCCTTCCCATTAATAAGGAATCTCGATATCACTCGTAAGGGCATTTCTCGATTCACTACTATCCACTGGAGTACCGATTAAGGCATCGGTCGCATCAACATTTTGGTCCTTCGAGCCGGATCGAGGGAGCTTCCTCCCCACTCTTCGTCCGGCGTCTATTGTGCATACAGTCTTCTTCAACGGAGGAGAAAGAGGCAACGGAAGACTTCCGATCGAGCAACAAAGGAGGTATTGCATCATCGCTACAAGCCGAGAAGCTTCTATTGTTCCGGTGCGTGAGTACGCTGCACGGGACGCCTTATTCAGAGGATTCACGTGAGTTTTGTAATTTCTGTTGCTTGATCATTCTTCGAAGTTGTATTTTTCCCCCTCTTTTCTCTTCTTAATTTTGCCTTTTGTCGTGAAAATGCCTCGTTCGAGTAGTGCACGTGGTGATGTTGAGCGCGTTATACGTAGATTCGAGTATGTAAAGAAAGAATTCGCGCAATTTCAAAAGGCGGTGAGCGAGATAGATCATACCAACCCGCGCGATATAATGAAATTAAAGCTTAGAATTTCCAAAGTTGATAAGAATGTGGCAATATTAGAGGAGTTGATAGAAAAGACTTCCGGTGAAACGATGGGAACGCTGGTTGACGAAATTCACAATCATGTCGAGTCAGTCATCGACGCCAGGGCGGAGGCGGAATTGATCATTAATAGAGCTGAATCGGTAGCCACTTTAGACACAAATGCGCCTACTACGAATCTATTGTCTCCAGTTAGCACTACGGTTAGCAATCCGTCCGTAGATAGCATTTACAGAGTACCGGCGGTACAATTACCTCGTTTTGACGGGCAGCATGAGGAATGGCCGAGTTTCGCGGACACGTTTCAATCGGTGATAGGAGATAATCCCGCGATTCGCGATATACAAAAATTTGCATATTTGAAATCATGTTTATCGGGACCGGCCGCGGAGAAAATAAGAGTTTTGGAAATTACCGCGGATAATTATCCGATTGCGTGGAAGACCTTAGTCGAGTGCTATGACAATCCGTTAATATTAATAAATAAGCACGTACGAGCTATTTTAGAGGGTCCCCCTATTGACAGTGAATTTCCCTCGTCTTTAATTGCCGCGTCCGATGCGCTAAGCGCAAATTATAGGGCTTTAGTAGCGACTAAAAAAGTGTTTGTCGATCAATTTGCTATTGCCGCACATCTTTCGCGAGTGGATCCAGCAACACGGCTTCAATGGGAACAACGGTATTCCCGAGATGCTTTACCGACGGTAGACGAATTTGTGATATTTTTGCGCGATCGGGGAAATGCGCTAGTAAACTCCCAGCCGGCAGAACATTCTAAAAGAATTAACAATAGCAGAAGGAACGCACCGTTAGGACCCGAGAGAAATTTTCGCTCAAGGAATTTGATGCGTAACGAGCCGCGGTTTAATTCTCCGCGAAATTGGCCGCGAATTTCCGACCGAGGACAAGTTCAAGCGTATTCCACAAGCGCGACTGTCTCGTGTGGCATATGTCGCGAGAGGCATAACACATCGGAGTGTGAGCAGCTACTGAGAGCCGAGCCCGAGGAGCGCAGAAGAATCGTGGTTAACGCCAATTTGTGTTGTAATTGTTTACAAGCTGGTCACCGCGTATACACATGTATTAAGAATGACTGCTGCAGTAAGTGCAACGGCAGGCATCATGAGTTGTTACATGTGAGAGAGGCCGTTGCAGAAGGTGCAGCGGCGGGCATCACGAATTGTTGCGTTCGAACGGCGTCGGCGGTGCAGAATGCACATGTAGAGCTCCATCACTCGCAGGCACCCGCGCTGTTACTAACTGCAGTGGTGCATTTGCTGGATCGCGACGGCAGGCCGCACGAGTGTCGTGTGCTCCTGGATTCGGGTTCCGAAGCACATTTCTTAACGATCCGGTTCGCGAATCTTCTGCGAATAGCCAAACGGGACGTGAATGTACCCATTTCTGGCGTAAACCAAACGGAAACTAGAGTCAAACAGGCAATATTAGCAACGTTGAAATCGCGAACAGAAAATTACGCGTTAGAATTACAATTCTTATTATTACCCACTGTAACGAATAGGTTGCCTTCGCAACGAATTCCGCAAGAAGAATTGACTATACCGGCAGGGATCCAATTGGCAGATCCCAAGTTTTATGAGCCCGCGAATATCGACGCGATTCTCGGTGTCGAGATTTTTGCTTCACTATGGCGCGCAGGTCAGAGCATTAGGTTGAATGAAAATTTAATGGCACAAGGAACTGTACTAGGATGGCTCGTTATGAGCACAGGAAATACGCGCACTCCGCAGAGCGTTAATTGCCACACGGCCACGGTAGATTTGAGCTCACAATTGGAAAAATTCTGGAAAATTGAGGAAGTAGCTGAGAGTAGTATTAGGTCGCACGAGGAAAATTTGTGCGAAGCACATTACAGAAGCAACACGCGACGGGATGATACTGGCAGATATATAGTGAGATTGCCCTTTAAGGAAGAAAATCAGTTAGGAGATTCGTATACGAGCGCGTTACGAAGATTTCACGCATTAGAGCGATCATTATCGCGCAAACCGAAAATTAGAGATGAATATATTAAATTCTTATCCGAATATGAAGAACTAGGGCATATGACAAGGATAGAAGGGGGACCCCACGAAGATAGATTCTATTTACCGCATCATGCTGTATTAAAGCATACTAGTATTACGACCAAATTGCGAGTAGTGTTCGACGCGTCGGCAAAAACCAGCAACGGGAAATCTTTGAATAACGTATTAATGGTTGGCCCAACCATACAGGAGGATCTATTTGCACTTTTAGTAAGATTTAGATCACATGCTATTGCTATTACCGCGGACATCGCGAAGATGTATCGGCAGATAATAATTGATCCGCGCGATCGCAAATATCAAACTATACTGTGGCGTCGACAGGAAAGTGATCCCGTGAAAACATATAGATTAAATACAGTAACCTATGGAACTGCCTCCGCGTCGTTTTTAGCAACTCGTACGTTACATCAACTCGCGAGCGACGAATTTAACAGATTCCCGAGAGCTGCCATCGCGCTTAAAGAAGATTTCTATGTAGACGACTTGTTAACCGGAGCGCGTACGGTTAGGGAAGCGAAGCAAGTCCGCGACGAGTTAATAAGTATAACCGCAGGGGCAGGCATGCATTTGCGGCAATGGGCGTCAAATTGCGCCGAGATTCTAAAGGACTTAGATACCGCAGATAATAACATCATAAATTTAGATTCGTCAGGAACGATAAAAACATTAGGTGTTAATTGGAACGCGGCCGAAGACAACATAGGCTATACGGTAAAGCGAGCAGCTGATCCATCGAAGGTTACTAAGCGTGTTATATTATCCGAAATTTCTCAGTTATTCGACCCGCTAGGTTTATTAGGACCGGTAGTAATCAACGCGAAATTGATGATGCAACGGCTATGGCAATTAAAATCAACATGGGACGAAGATGTCCCCGCCGATATATATAAAATATGGCAGGAGTTCCGCCAAAATCTCCACACGCTCGAGGAGATAAGGTTCGCGCGCAACGTAGCAGGTGATGGAGAAGAAATGAAAATGCATGGTTTTTGTGACGCGAGCGAAAGGGCTTACGGCGCGTGCATTTATGTTAAAACGTTAGGAAAAAATCCCACTTTACGATTAGTCTGCGCCAAATCCAAGGTAGCGCCGCTTAAAACGCAATCGCTTCCGCGACTAGAACTTTGCGGCGCCTTAATACTTTCGCATCTCTTTAAGGCCATTAAAAATGCTTTGCGTAGAAATGATTTCTGCCGTACAATATTTTGGACGGACTCTACGGTAGTTTTGCATTGGCTCAACACTCCGCCTCACACGTTAAAAACCTACGTAGCACATCGCGTAGCTGAAATTCAAGAGAGCACAGCTCGCGAGCTGTGGCGTCATGTATCGTCCGAACATAACCCCGCGGATTTAATTTCTCGCGGCGTTACACCTGCCGAACTCCGTGAAAGTAAGCTCTGGAAGTCCGGTCCTGTATGGCTTATCCAGCCGGAATCAAATTGGCCGCATAGTAGATTAGAACCAATCGAAATCCCGGAAAAGAAAAGGATTGTAACTCACGCAAGGGTAGCTACTCCGTTCGAACTATTTAGACGGTACTCCTCGTTCGTCAAATTAAAGCGCATTATCGCGTATTGCGTTAGATTCGCACGTAACTCGCGCAATTTAAAAGAGAAAAGAATAATGGGTGAGTTAACCGTGGACGAATTGAAAGGCGCGGAAATAATCGCGATTAGATTGATACAGGAAGAAGCATTTCCCGAGATCATCAAATTAATCAAGTCCGGTAAAGAGGTTTGCGCATCATTCTCCGTACTTAGCCCGTTTGTAGACAATTTAGGAATATTAAGAGTTGGAGGTAGATTGGCAAGGAGCAACTTGCCATACGAGCAAAGGCATCCCGCATTATTGCCGAAAGACCATACAATTACAAACGCGATAATACGCGAAAAGCACCATCAAATAGGGCACGGTGGTACGCAAGCCACTTTGAACGCACTTCGCGAATCGTTTTGGCCAATAAATGGGCGAAGTAGCGTTAAGCGCGTAATATATAAATGCATTACTTGTCGACGTTTAAAACCCGCTACGCCGCAATATCCTATGAGTGATCTACCTGCCAGTCGTCTTCTACCGAATCGTTCGTTTACCCACACCGGCGTAGATTTCTGCGGTCCGTTATTCATCAAGGAAAGGCAACACCGGAACCGTGGTCGCGCGAAAATATATGTGGCGGTATTCGTCTGTTTTAGCACCAAGGCCGTTCATTTAGAACTCGTGAATGATCTAACGACTGAAGCATTTTTAGCAGCTTTGCGTAGATTTATGGCACGCCGTGGAAAATGTTCGGACATATATTCCGACAACGCGACTAATTTCGTAGGTGCGGCGAACGAACTAGAAGCGCGCGTCTCGCGAAGTTTGGTAAATGAAGGAATCAAGTGGCATTTCATCCCACCCCGTTCCCCCCATTTTGGAGGTCTATGGGAGGCGGCCGTAAAATCATTTAAATATCATCTAGTGCGAATTATAGGCGAGACATTGCTATCTTACGAGGCATTATTAACATACGTCCTCGAGATAGAGGCGATTCTTAACTCGCGTCCTATCACGCCTCTGTCTAATGACCCGAATGATTTGCGCGCTCTTACACCTGGGCATTTTCTAATTGGAAATTCGTTTACGAGTTTGCCAGAGGACGAATACAGGGATATACCATCCGGGCGCCTGTCCCAATGGCAGCACGTACAGCAGATGAGACAGCATTTTTGGAACCGATGGAATAAGGAATATTTGAACGAGGAGACGGTCCGTAAAAAATGGCACAGAGGCACAGCAGACAAAATAAGTCCGGGTACACTAGTCATCTTGCGAGAAGATAATTCCCCTCCACTCAAATGGTCATTAGGACGTATCGCGGAAGTACATAAAGGAGCCGACGGTATAGCACGCGTGGCGAGCGTGGGTAAAGCGCGGGATTAAACGTCTTTCTCCTTTACCAAGCGATTTATAAGAAAAAAAAAAATTTTTTTCTTTTTGTAATTCAGTCGCGTTAATTACTGAATATGTATTGTAATATGCGGTTAACAGTATGTATATATAGTTTATAATTTGTATTTAAGTGTGCGCATTTTGGTTTTTAAATTTTGAACGGTGCCCGTTCAAGGGGGGGAGTATGTTGCGTATCCCACGCAACGAGTGAGTAGGGCGAAGCACCTAGGCGCGTACGGCCCTGCCAAAGCGTTAGACGCGTGCGACAAAGCAATATCGTTGTTTTTAGTGGTAACCACGGTAGCGCTAAGATGCCTGCAAGGGCTCTTTCTTTATTCTAGCTCGCGTTCTCCCACTACATTTATCACGCCAATCATATGTATCGACAGCCGCGTTATGCTCGGACTTTTCGGTGATTGGTGCAGCATTGCATCGCCTTTTGGTATAAAAGCCAGCGCGTTTTTGCGCCGGTTGTCACTCTGGATTCATCGCTCGAGATTCATCTAGCTGAGACTTGCGAGAACTACTTCAAGGAGAATTCTTTGTATTGCGTAATACCATATCATCTAAGTTCGGCCAGCGACAAGGGACAAAGGCGGTCCTGCACGTGGCCAGAATTATCCGGATTTGTGGATTCTTCTTCATCGTTTTCAACCAGGGTTTTTATGCCGAAAGGCTTTTCCCTGACGAGCCAATAAAGCGTACTTTTTAGTACTGATTGGGCTCAAATAAAGTTGTTATTGTGTTCTTTATTTTCCTATCCTCCTTCCCATTAATAAGGAATCTCGATATCACTCGTAAGGGCATTTCTCGATTCACTACTATCCACTGGAGTACCGATTAAGGCATCGGTCGCATCAACAATGTTTGGCATTGAAAAAGCATTAAATTGGCTATTTTGAAACATTTTAAAATAAGTTGGTCTTTTAGAAATTAAATTTTATGTGTACAGATAGTTTCTTTTTTTATTTAGAAAACCTATAAGTTTTAAATAATTATGTTCATCATACGATATTAGAGCATTAAAAAAGCTTTAAAATAACCATGTTATAACATTTTAATATTTGTTAGTTTTCGAGTAATTAAAGTTTTTGTGTACAGATTCATTTTTTTTTTTAAAAACCCTATATATTTAAAATACCTAAGTTTTAAATCTGGTTGTAGAGCATTAAAAGAGCATTATCTTAACTATGTTTTAACATTTTTGAATTTTTTAGTTTTTGAGATATTCAAGTTTTTGTGTAGAGAGTACTTTTTTTTTTATAGACGCACTATGTATTTTAAATTCCTTTGCTGGACATCATGTTGTTGGGCATTGAAAGAGCTTTAAATTGGCTGTTTTAAAACATTTTAAAATAAGATTGTCTTTGAGAAATTAAAATTTATGTGTACAGATGTTTTTTTTTTATTTAGAAAAACTATAAGTTTTAAATACTTATGTTCAGCATACGATTTTAGAGCATTAAAATAGCTTAAAAAGAACATGTTAAAACATTTTAAAATATGCTAGTTTTTGAGTAAATAAAGTTTTTGTGTACAGATTCCTTCTTTTTTTAAAAAACCCTATAAATTTTAATTACTTAAGTTCTCAGTTAGTGTGTAGAGCATTAAAATAGCTTTAAAATGAACATGTTTTAACATTTTGAATTTGTTAGTTTTCGAGTTATTAATGTTTTTGTGTACAAAGTACTCCTTTTTTAGACAACCTATGTATTTTAAATTTTTTGCTGGACATCATGTTGTTGGCATTAAAAGAGCTTTAAATTGGCTATTTTAAAACATTTTAAAATAAGTTGTCTTTTAGAATTAATTTTATGTGTACAGATAGTTTTTTTTTTTTTGGAAAACCTATAAGTTTTAAATACTTATGTTCATCATACGATTTTAGAGCATTAAAAAGCTTTAAAATAACCATGTTAAAACATTTTAATATTTGCTAGTTTTCGAGTAATTAAAGTTTTTGTGTACAGATTCATTCTTTTTTTTAAAAACCCTATACATTTAAAAAACCTAAGATTTAAATCTGGTTGTAGAGCATTAAAAGAACTTTAAAATAACCATGTTTTAACATTTCTGAATTTGTTAGTTTTCGAGTTATTAATGTTTTTGTGTACAAAGTTCTCCTTTTTTTTAGACACCCTACGTATTTTAAATTTTTTTCTTAGCATCATGATGTTTGGCATTGAAAAAGCATTAAATTAGCTATTTTGAAACATTTTAAAATAAGTTGGTCTTTTAGAAATTAAATTTTATGTGTACAGATAGTTTCTTTTTTTATTTAGAAAACCTATAAGTTTTAAATAATTATGTTCATCATACGATATTAGAGCATTAAAAAAGCTTTAAAATAACCATGTTATAACATTTTAATATTTGTTAGTTTTCGAGTAATTAAAGTTTTTGTGTACAGATTCATTCTTTTTTTTAAAAAACCCTATACATTTAAAAAACCTAAGTTTTAAATCTGGTTGTAGAGCATTAAAAGAGCATTATAACCATGTTTTAACATTTTGAATTTTTTAGTTTTTGAGTTATTCAAGTTTTTGTGTAAAGTACTTTTTTTTATAGACGCACTACGTATTTTAAATTCTTTTGCTTGACATCATGTTGTTGGCATTAAAAAAGCTTTAAATTGGCCATTTTAAAACATTTTAAAATAAGTTTGTCTTTGAGAAATTAAAATTTATGTGTACAGATGTTTTTTTTTTATTTAGAAAAACTATAAGTTTTAAATACTTATGTTCATCATTCGATTTTAGAGCATTAAAATAGCTTAAAAAAGAACATGTTAAAACATTTAAAAATATGCTAGTTTTTGAGTAAATAAAGTTTTTGTGTACAGATTCCTTCTTTTTTCTAAAAAACCCTATAAATTTTAATTACTTAAGTTCTCATTAGTGTGTAGAGCATTAAAATAGCTTTAAAGTGAACATGTTTTAACATTTTTGAATTTGTTAGTTTTCGAGTTATTAATGTTTTTGTGTACAAAGTACTTCTTCCTTTTAGACACCTATGTATTTTAAATTCTTTTGCTGGACATCATGTTGTTGGGCATTAAAAGAGCTTTAAATTGGCTATTTTAAAACATTTTAAAATAAGTTGATCTTTAGAAGTTTAATTTTATGTTGTACAGATAATTTTTTTTTTCTTTTTGGAAAACCTATAGTTTAAATACTTATGTTCAGCATACGATTTTAGAGCATAAAAGAGTTTAAAAAGGAACATATTAAAACATTTTAAATATGCTAGTTTATGAGTTAAAAAAGTTTTTGTGTACAGATTCCTTCTTTTTTCTAAAAAACCCTATAAATTTTAATTACTTAACTTTTCAGTAAGTGTGTAGAGCATTAAAATAGCTTTAAAATGAACATGTTTTAACATTTTTGAATTTGTTAGTTTTCGAGTTATTAATGTTTTTGTGTACAAAGTAATCCTTTTCTTTAAGACACCCTACGTACTTTAAATTCTTTTGCTTGACATCATGTTGTTAGGCATTAAAAGAGCTTTAAATTGGCCATTTTAAAACATTTTAAAATTAGTTTGTCTTTGAGAAATTAAGTTTTATTTGTACAGATAGTTTCTTTTTTTATTTAGAAAACCTATAAGTTTTAAATACTTATGTTCATCATACGATTTTAGAGCATTAAAAAAGCTTTAAAATAACCATGTTAAAACATTTTAATATTTGTTAGTTTTCGAGTAATTAAAGTTTTTGTGTACAGATTAATTCTTTTTTTTAAAAAACCCTATACATTTAAAAAACCTAAGATTTAAATCTGGTTGTAGAGCATTAAAAGAACTTTAAAATAACCATGTTTTAACATTTCTGAATTTGTTAGTTTTCGAGTTATTAATGTTTTTGTGTACAAAGTTCTCCTTTTTTTTAGACACCCTACGTACTTTAAATTCTTTTGCTTGACATCATGTTGTTAGGCATTAAAAGAGCTTTAAATTGGCCATTTTAAAACATTTTAAAATTAGTTTGTCTTTGAGAAATTAAGTTTTATTTGTACAGATAGTTTCTTTTTTTATTTAGAAAACCTATAAGTTTTAAATACTTATGTTCATCATACGATTTTAGAGCAATTAAAAAAGCTTTAAAATAACCATGTTAAAACATTTTAATATTTGTTAGTTTTCGAGTAATTAAAGTTTTTGTGTACAGATTAATTCTTTTTTTTAAAAAACCCTATACATTTAAAAAACCTAAGATTTAAATCTGGTTGTAGAGCATTAAAAGAACTTTAAAATAACCATGTTTTAACATTTCTGAATTTGTTAGTTTTCGAGTTATTAATGTTTTTGTGTACAAAGTTCTCCTTTTTTTTAGACACCCTACGTATTTTAAATTTTTTTTCTTGGCATCATGATGTTTGGCATTGAAAAAGCATTAAATTAGCTATTTTGAAACATTTTAAAATAAGTTGGCTTTTTAGAAATTAAATTTTATGTGTACAGATAGTTTCTTTTTTTATTTAGAAAACCTATAAGTTTTAAATACTTATGTTCATCATACGATTTAGAGCATTAAAAAGCTTTAAAAGAACATGTTAAACATTTTAATATGTTAGTTTTCGAGTAATAAAGTTTTTGTGTACAGATTCCTTCTTTTTTTAAAAAACCCTATACATTTAAAAACCTAAGATTTAAATCTGGTTGTAGAGCATTAAAATAGCTTTAAAATAACCATGTTTTAACATTTCTGAATTTGTTAGTTTTCGAGTTATTAATGTTTTTGTGTACAAAGTTCTCCTTTTTTTTAGACACCCTACGTATTTTAAATTCTTTTGCTTGACATCATGTTGTTAGGCATTAAAAGAGCTTTAAATTGGCCATTTTAAAACATTTTAAAATAAGTTGTCTTTGAGAAATTAAGTTTTATTTGTACAGATAGTTTTTTTTTTATTTAGAAAACCTATAAGTTTAAATACTTATGTTCATCATACGATTTTAGAGCATTAAAAAGCTTTAAAATAACCATGTTAAAACATTTTAAAATTTGCTAGTTTTGAGTAAAAAGTTTTTGTGTACAGATTCCTTCTTTTTTTAAAAAACCCTATACATTTAATTACTTAAATTTCAAATCTGGTTGTAGAGCATTAAAATAGCTTTAAAATAACATGTTTTAACATTTCTGAATTTGTTAGTTTTCGAGTTATTAATGTTTTTGTGTACAAAGTTCTCCTTTTTTTTAGACACCCTACGTATTTTAAATTTTTTTGCTTGGCATCATGATGTTTGGCATTGAAAAAGCATTAAATTGGCTATTTTGAAACATTTTAAAATAAGTTGGCTTTTAGAAATTAAATTTTATGTGTACAGATAGTTTCTTTTTTTATTTAGAAAACCTATAAGTTTTAAATAATTATGTTCATCATACGATATTAGAGCATTAAAAAAGCTTTAAAATAACCATGTTATAACATTTTAATATTTGTTAGTTTTCGAGTAATTAAAGTTTTTGTGTACAGATTCATTTTTTTTTAAAAAACCCTATAATTTAAAATACCTAAGTTTTAAATCTGGTTGTAGAGCATTAAAAGAGCTTTATCTTAACATGTTTTAACATTTTGAATTTGTTAGTTTTGAGTTATTAATGTTTTTGTGTACAAAGTACTTTTTTTTTTAGACGCACTATGTATTTTAAATTCCTTTGCTGGCATCATGTTGTTGGCATTGAAAGAGCTTTAAATTGGCTGTTTTAAAACATTTTAAAATAAGATTGTCTTTGAGAAATTAAGTTTTATTTGTACAGATGTTTTTTTTTATTTAGAAAAACTATAAGTTTTAAATACTTATGTTCAGCATACGATTTTAGAGCATTAAAAAGCTTTAAAAGAACATGTTAAAACATTTTAAAATATGTTAGTTTTGAGTAATAAAGTTTTTGTGTACAGATTCCTTCTTTTTTTCTAAAAAACCCTATAATTTTAATTACTTAAGTTCTCAGTTAGTGTGTAGAGCATTAAAATAGCTTTAAAGTGAACATGTTTAACATTTTTGAATTTGTTAGTTTTCGAGTTATTAATGTTTTTGTGTACAAAGTACTCCTTCCTTTTAGACAACCTATGTATTTTAAATTCTTTTGCTGGACATCATGTTGTTGGGCATTAAAAGAGCTTTAAATTGGCTATTTAAAACATTTTAAAATAAGTTGATCTTTTAGAAGTTTAATTTTATGTGTACAGATAATTTTTTTTTTTTTTGGAAAACCTATATGTTATAAATACTTATGTTCAGCATACGATTTTAGAGCATAAAAGAGTTTAAAAAGGAACATATTAAACATTTTAAAATTTGTTAGTTTATGAGTTAAAAAAAGTTTTTGTGTACAGATTCCTTCTTTTTCTAAAAAACCCTATAAATTTTAATACTTAACTTTTCAGTAAGTGTGTAGAGCATTAAAATAGCTTTAAAATGAGCATGTTTTAACATTTTTGAATTTGTTAGTTTTCGAGTTATTAATGTTTTGTGTACAAAGTAATCCTTTTCTTTAAGACACCCTACGTATTTTAAATTCTTTTGCTTGACATCATGTTGTTAGGCATTAAAAGAGCTTTAAATTGGCCATTTTAAAACATTTTAAAATTAGTTTGTCTTTGAGAAATTAAGTTTATTTGTACAGATAGTTTCTTTTTTATTTAGAAAACCTATAAGTTTTAAATACTTATGTTCATCATACGATTTTAGAGCATTAAAAAAGCTTTAAAATAACCATGTTAAAACATTTTAATATTTGTTAGTTTTCGAGTAATTAAAGTTTTTGTGTACAGATTAATTCTTTTTTTTAAAAAACCCTATACATTTAAAAAACCTAAGATTTAAATCTGGTTGTAGAGCATTAAAAGAACTTTAAAATAACCATGTTTTAACATTTCTGAATTTGTTAGTTTTCGAGTTATTAATGTTTTTGTGTACAAAGTTCTCCTTTTTTTTAGACACCCTACGTATTTTAAATTTTTTTTCTTGGCATCATGATGTTTGGCATTGAAAGAGCTTTAAATTAGCTATTTTGAAACATTTTAAAATAAGTTGGTCTTTTAGAAATTAAATTTTATGTGTACAGATAGTTTCTTTTTTTATTTAGAAAACCTATAAGTTTTAAATAATTATGTTCATCATACGATATTTAGAGCATTAAAAAGCTTTAAATAACCATGTTTAACATTTTAATATTTGTTAGTTTTCGAGTAATTAAAGTTTTTGTGTACAGATTCATTTTTTTTTTTTAAAAAACCCTATATATTTAAATACCTAAGTTTTAAATCTGGTTGTAGAGCATTAAAAGAGCATTATCTTAACCATGTTTAACATTTTTGAATTTTTTAGTTTTTGAGATATTCCAGTTTTTGTGTAGAGAGTACTTTTTTTTTTTATAGACGCACTATGTATTTAAATTCCTTTGCTGGACATCATGTTGTTGGGCATTGAAAGAGCTTTAAATTAGCTTTTTAAAACATTTTAAAATAAGATTGTCTTTGAGAAATAAAATTTATGTGTACAGATGTTTTTTTTTTTATTTAGAAAAACTATAAGTTTTAAATACTTATGTTCAGCATACGATTTTAGAGCATTAAAATAGCTTAAAAAAGAACATGTTAAAACATTTTAAAATATGCTAGTTTTTTGAGTAAATAAAGTTTTTGTGTACAGATTCCTTCTTTTTTCTAAAAACCCTATAAATTTTAATTACTTAATTCTCATTGTTGTGTGTAGAGCATTAAAATAGCTTTAAAATGAACATGTTTAACATTTTTAATTTGTTAGTTTTCGAGTTATTAATGTTTTTGTGTACAAAGTCTCCTTTTTTTTAGACACCCTACGTATTTTAAATTCTTTTTCTTGGCATCATGTGTTTGGCATTGAAAAGCATTAAATGGCTATTTGAAACATTTTAAAATAAGTTGGTCTTTTAGAAATTAAATTTTATGTGTACAGATAGTTTCTTTTTTTATTTAGAAAACCTATAAGTTTTAAATAATTATGTTCATCATACGATTTTAGAGCATTAAAAAAGCTTTAAAATAACCATGTTAACATTTTAATATTTGTTAGTTTTCGAGTAATTAAAGTTTTTGTGTACAGATTCCTTCTTTTTTTTAAAAAACCCTATAAATTTAAAAAACTTAACTTTTAATCTGGTTGTAGAGCATTAAAAGAGCATTATCTTAACCATGTTTTAACATTTTTGAATTTTTTTTTTTTTGAGATATTCAAGTTTTAGTGTAGAGAGTACTTTTTTTTTTTATTAGACCCACTATGTTTTAAATTCCTTTGCTGGACATCTGTTGTTGGGCATTAAAAGAGCTTTAAATTGGCTGTTTTAAAACATTTTAATAAGATGGTCTTGAGAAATTAAAATTATGTGTACAGATGTTCTTTTTTTATTTAGAAACCAATATGTTTTAAATACTTATGTCCAGCATACGCTTTTAGAGAGCAATAAAACAGCTTAAAAAGGAACATATTAAAGCATTTTAAAATATGCTAGTTTTTGAGTAAATAAAGTTTTTGTGTACAGATTCCTTCTTCTTTCTAAAGAACCCTATAAATTTTAATTACTTAACTTTTCAGTTAGTGTGTAAAGCAATAAAATAGCTTTAAAATAAACATGTTTTAACATTTCTGAATTTGTTAGTTTTCGAGGTTTTTAATGTTTTTGTGTACAAAGTAATCCTTTTCTTAAGACACCCTACGTATTTTAAATTCTTTTGCTTGAGATCATGTTGTTAGGCATTAAAAGAGCTTTAAATTGGCCATTTTAAAACATTTTAAATAAGTTTGTCTTTGAGAAATTAAGTTTTATTTGTACAGATAGTTTCTTTTTTTATTTAGAAAACCTATAAGTTTAAATACTTATGTTCATCATACGATTTTAGAGCATTAAAAAAGCTTTAAAATACCATGTTATAACATTTTAAAATTTGTTAGTTTTCGAGTAATTCAAGTTTTTGTGTACAGATTTCTTCATTTTTTTAAAAAACATATATATTTTAAATACTTAAATTTCAAATCTTGTTTTAGAGCATTAAATGTGCTTTAAATTGACTATGTTTTAACATTTCTGAATTTGTTAGTTTTCGAGTTATTAATGTTTTTGTGTGTGACGTCCTAGAAGAGGACTGCCAAGAGCAAGAACAATTTTAGATAATTCTCCGATCCGATACCGACTTTCTTGCTGTCTTCTCGGCCAAAGAGAATAAATGCCCTATTTTGGGTCAGCCTGTAGAGCCAGAACTTTACCCGGGATCTGGGCTAGAAACGGAACTTACCCCTTTAATGAGTAAGAGATGACAACTTACCTTGATGTTAATATTGCTCTATGATTTTACGGAATCCTCGGAGTGTGGTCCCCTGTGCTGATTTCCGGAGCTCCTTAATTCCAATTGTGCTAGTGTTGAATTTTGAAGATAGGTACAAGGAATCAGGTGCAAAAGGAGCGTAGTTGTTGGTTCGAAACAATTCCAAAATTTTAGGTAAAATAACAGTATATTCTTGAGTAAACTTTAACAATAAACAACACAAGGATATGCACAGTATAACTCACAATACGAACACAGACAATAGCAAATGCAGAACTTTTATAAACGTAAAGATTAAGAAACAATTATCGAAAAACTCGTTTACAAACGTATCAAACTTAGTAATAGATGTCGAATTCAATAACAGATGTCAAACCTAATAGCAATTGTCATACTACGAAACAAATATCGAACTTAGTCGACGCAGAAATAGTAGACAGGGTTCGACGCGAAAACACTCGACCTACGGTGTTAGGTCTTACTGATCGACTCACGGTAACAGATATAAAATTGTAAAAACCGTCAAAATTACTAAGGTTCACGCAATAGATTAATTTATGAAGCGAACTAATCAAAGTATTGTAGTAGACTTTTATGTTTTTTAAGTATAATGGTTGCCGGTAGACTGCCGGCGAGGAGTCTCTAAGCTCCCCACGTCGAGTCCCGTACGGCCGAGTGGAGGTACCTCCACTCGCGCTAGGTGCTTCCTCCACTACCGACTTTTACTAACCCGTGGGAAAGGAATCTGCTGATCTTTTAAGTTTGCACGTGTGAATAAATATTAGTTACAATCAGGCTCTAAACTGCTGTCGTCAGCTGGGAATGGAATTTGCCTCAGAAAAATATCATTTACTATCAAGCGCTAATTCCCGGTAGCGACTAAAGTATCAGGTTACTATCAGGCAGAAATTTCCAGAACTGCACGTGCGCCTTATACTTGAGCCAGAGATTTCTTTTCATTGCACGTGTTTTTATTACGACTGTGGGAATTTTATTTCCAGCTAACATTATTACTTTAATAAATGTTATTAACTATTTGCTCTATTAATTAATAATAACTGTTAAATTTATTCCATTTAAAAGAACAACAAAATATATAACAATTTTAACTGTAGCAACAATTTAATTAAAGATGAATGCAAATAGCAATTGTTATATCAACCAAATGTTAATAACAAGTGTCGTAATGTAGGAGCACGAAGTCGGTATTACAGACTTCCACTTATCGACAGACCTGCTTACCGACCCTATTGGTAGGTAAGGTAGGTTTCCACATGAACGACAATTGATCTGTACCATTCTAATTTCCATATGCTAACAAAATGCAAATATCGATGGTCGTTCATGAGAGTACTTATTAGATAAAAGTGCAAATTATACAATATGTAGAGAAAAACATCGCGTACTAAAATATTAGAATACAAAACAATGTGGATACAAATTTGTTAATGAAGAAAAAGCAAATATTAACGCTAGATATATAGAATTATGACAAAATTCGGATTTACTATAAATACTTGAATTTTTGAAATTAGTTGTCACTATGACGTGACATGTGTACAAGTTCTCCTTTTTTTTAGACACCCTACGTATTTTAAATTCTTTTTCTTGGCATCATGATGTTTGGCATTGAAAAAAGCATTAAATTAGCTATTTTGAAACATTTTAAAATAAGTTGGTCTTTTAGAAATTAAATTTATGTGTACAGATAGTTTTCTTTTTTTATTTAGAAACCTATAAGTTTTAAATAATTATGTTCATCATACGATATTAGAGCATTAAAAAAGCTTTAAAATAACCATGTTATAACATTTTAATAGTTGTTAGTTTTCGAGTAATTAAGTTTTGTGTACAGATTCATTTTTTTTTTTAAAACCCTATATATTTAAAATACCTAAGTTTTAAATCTGGTTGTAGAGCATTAAAAGAGCATTATCTTAACCATGTTTTAACATTTTTGAATTTTTTAGTTTTTGAGATATTCCAGTTTTTGTGTAGAGAGTACTACTTTTTTTTTTATAGACGCACTATGTATTTTAAATTCCTTTGCTGGACATCATGTTGTTGGGCATTGAAAGAGCTTTAAATTAGCTGTTTTAAAACATTTTAAAATAAGATTGTCTTTGAGAAATTAAAATTTATGTGTACAGATGTTTTTTTTTTTTTATTAGAAAAACTATAAGTTTTAAATACTTATGTGTCAGCATACGATTTTAGAGCATTAAAATAGCTTAAAAAGAACATGTTAAAACATTTAAAAATATGCTAGTTTTTGAGTAAATAAAGTTTTTGTGTACAGATTCCTTCTTTTTTCTAAAAAACCCTATAAATTTTAATTACTTAAGTTCTCAGTTAGTGTGTAGAGCATTAAAATAGCTTTAAATGAACATGTTTTAACATTTTTAAATTTGTTAGTTTTCGAGTTATTAATGTTTTTGTGTACAAAGTTCTCCTTTTTTTTAGACACCCTACGTATTTTAAATTCTTTTCTTGGCATCATGATGTTTGGCATTGAAAAAGCATTAAATTGGCTATTTTGAAACATTTTAAAATAAGTTGGTCTTTTAGAAATTAAATTTTATGTGTACAGATAGTTTCTTTTTTTATTTAGAAAACCTATAAGTTTTAAATAATTATGTTCATCATACGATATTAGAGCATTAAAAAAGCTTTAAAATAACCATGTTATAACATTTTAATATTTGTTAGTTTTCGAGTAATTAAAGTTTTTGTGTACAGATTCATTCTTTTTTTTAAAAAACCCTATATATTTAAAAAACTTAACTTTTAAATCTGGTTGTAGAGCATTAAAAGAGCATTATCTTAACCATGTTTTAACATTTTTGAATTTTTTTTTTTTTGAGATATTCAAGTTTTAGTGTAGAGAGTACTTTTTTTTTTTATAGACACACTATGTATTTTAAATTCCTTTGCTGGACATCGTATTGTTGGGCATTAAAAGAGCTTTAAATTGGCTGTTTTAAAACATTTTAAAATAAGATGGTCTTTGAGAAATTAAAATTTATGTGTACAGATGTTCTTTTTTTATTTAGAAAACCAATATGTTTTAAATACTTATGTCCAGCATACGCTTTTAGAGCAATAAAACAGCTTAAAAAGGAACATATTAAAGCATTTTAAAATATGCTAGTTTTTGAGTAAATAAAGTTTTTGTGTACAGATTCCTTCTTCTTTCTAAAGAACCCTATAAATTTTAATTACTTAACTTTTCAGTTAGTGTGTAAAGCAATAAAATAGCTTTAAAATAAACATGTTTTAACATTTCTGAATTTGTTAGTTTTCGAGTTTTTAATGTTTTTGTGTACAAAGTAATCCTTTTCTTTAAGACACCCTACGTATTTTAAATTCTTTTGCTTGACATCATGTTGTTAGGCATTAAAAGAGCTTTAAATTGGCCATTTTAAAACATTTTAAAATAAGTTTGTCTTTGAGAAATTAAGTTTTATTTGTACAGATAGTTTCTTTTTTTATTTAGAAAACCTATAAGTTTAAATACTTATGTTCATCATACGATTTTAGAGCATTAAAAAAGCTTTAAAATAACCATGTTATAACATTTTAAAATTTGTTAGTTTTCGAGTAATTCAAGTTTTTGTGTACAGATTTCTTCATTTTTTTAAAAAACAATATATATTTTAAATACTTAAATTTCAAATCTTGTTTTAGAGCATTAAATGTGCTTTAAATTGACTATGTTTTAACATTTCTGAATTTGTTAGTTTTCGAGTTATTAATGTTTTTGTGTGTGACGTCCTAGAAGAGGACTGCCAAGGAGCAAGAACAATTTTAGATAATTCTCCGATCCGATACCGACTTTCTTGCTGTCTTCTCGGCCAAAGAGAATAAATGCCCTATTTTGGGTCAGCCTGTAGAGCCAGAACTTTACCCGGGATCTGGGCTAGAAACGGAACTTAACCCCTTTAATGAGTAAGAGATGACAACTTACCTTGATGTTAATATTGCTCTATGATTTTACGGAATCCTCGGAGTGTGGTCCCCTGTGCTGATTTCCGGAGCTCCTTAATTCCAATTGTGCTAGTGTTGAATTTTGAAGATAGGTACAAGGAATCAGGTGCAAAAGGAGCGTAGTTGTTGGTTCGAAACAATTCCAAAAATTTTAGGTAAAATAACAGTATATTCTTGAGTAAACTTTAACAATAAACAACACAAGGATATGCACAGTATAACTCACAATACGAACACAGACAATAGCAAATGCAGAACTTTTATAAACGTAAAGATTAAGAAACAATTATCGAAAAACTCGTTTACAAACGTATCAAACTTAGTAATAGATGTCGAATTCAATAACAGATGTCAAACCTAATAGCAATTGTCATACTACGAAACAAATATCGAACTTAGTCGACGCAGAAATAGTAGACAAGGGTTCGACGCGAAACACTCGACCTACGGTGTTAGGTCTTACTGATCGACTCACGGTAACAGATATAAAATTGTAAAAACCGTCAAAATTACTAAGGTTCACGCAATAGATTAATTTATGAAGCGAACTAATCAAAGTATTGTAGTAGACTTTTATGTTTTTTAAGTATAATGGTTGCCGGTAGACTGCCGGCGAGGAGTCTCTAAGCTCCCCACGTCGAGTCCCGTACGGCCGAGTGGGAGGTACCTCCACTCGCGCTAGGTGCTTCCTCCACTACCGACTTTTACTAACCCGTGGGAAAGGAATCTGCTGATCTTTTAAGTTTGCACGTGTGAATAAATATTAGTTACAATCAGGCTCTAAACTGCTGTCGTCAGCTGGGAATGGAATTTGCCTCAGAAAAATATCATTTACTATCAAGCGCTAATTCCCGGTAGCGACTAAAGTATCAGGTTACTATCAGGCAGAAATTTCCAGAACTGCACGTGCGCCTTATACTTGAGCCAAGAGATTTCTTTTCATTGCACGTGTTTTTTATTACGACTGTGGGAATTTTATGTTCCAGCTAACATTATTACTTTATATAAATGTTATTAACTATTTGCTCTATTAATTAATAATAACTGTTAAAATTTATTCCCAATTAAAAGAACAACAAAATATATAACAATTTTAACTGTAGCAACAATTTAATTAAAGATGAATGCAAATAGCAATTGTTATATCAACCAAATGTTAATAACAAGTGTCGGTAATGTAGGAGCACGAAGTCGGTATTACAGACTTCCACTTATCGACAGACCTGCTTACCGACCCTATTGGTAGGTAAGGTAGGTTTCCACATGAACGACAATTGATCTGTACCATTCTAATTTCCATATGCTAACAAAAATGCAAATATCGATGGTCGTTCATGAGAGTACTTATTAGATAAAAGTGCAAATTATACAATATGTAGAGAAAAACATCGCGTACTAAAATATTAGAATACAAAACAATGTGGATACAAATTTGTTAATGAAGAAAAAGCAAATATTAACGCTAGATATATAGAATTATGACAAAATTCGGATTTACTATAAATACTTGAATTTTTGAAATTAGTTGTCACTATGACGTGACATGTGTACAAAGTTCTCCTTTTTTTTAGACACCCTACGTATTTTAAATTCTTTTTCTTGGCATCATGATGTTTGGCATTGAAAAAGCATTAAATTGGCCATTTTAAAACATTTTAAAATAAGTTTGTCTTTGACAAATAAAGTTTTATTTGTACATATAGTTTCTTTTTTTATTTAGAAAACCTATAAGTTTTAAATAATTATGTTCATCATACGATATTAGAGCATTAAAAAAGCTTTAAAATAACCATGTTATAACATTTTAATATTTGTTAGTTTTCGAGTAATTAAAGTTTTTGTGTACAGATTCATTTTTTTTTTTTAAAAACCCTATATATTTAAAATACCTAAGTTTTAAATCTGGTTGTAAAGCATTAAAAGAGCATTAGCTTAACTATGTTTTAACATTTTTGAATTTTTTAGTTTTTGAGATATTCAAGTTTTTGTGTAGAGAGTACTTTTTTTTTATAGACGCACTATGTATTTTAAATTCCTTTGCTTGACATCATGTTGTTGGGCATTAAAAGAGCTTTAAATTAGCTGTTTTAAAACATTTTAAAATAAGATTGTCTTTGAGAAATTAAAATTTATGCGTACAGATGTTTTTTTTTTTATTTAGAAAAACTATAAGTTTTAAATACTTATGTTCAGCATACGATTTTAGAGCATTAAAATAGCTTAAAAAAGAACATGTTAAAACATTTAAAAATATGCTAGTTTTTGAGTAAATAAAGTTTTTGTGTACAGATTCTTTCTTTTTTCTAAAAGACCCTATAAATTTTAATTACTTAAGTTCTCAGTTAGTATGTAGAGCATTAAAATAGCTTTAAAGTGAACATGTTTTAACATTTTTGAATTTGTTAGTTTTCGAGTTATTAATGTTTTTGTGTACAAAGTACTCCTTCCTTTTAGACAACCTATGTATTTTAAATTCTTTTGCTGGACATCATGTTGTTGGGCATTAAAAGAGCTTTAAATTGGCTATTTTAAAACATTTTAAAATAAGTTGATCTTTTAGAAGTTTAATTTTATGTGTACAGATAATTTTTTTTTTCTTTTTGGAAAACCTATATGTTATAAATACTTATGTTCAGCATACGATTTTAGAGCATAAAAGAGTTTAAAAAGGAACATATTAAAACATTTTAAAATATGCTAGTTTATGAGTTAAAAAAGTTTTTGTGTACAGATTCCTTCTTTTTTCTAAAAAACCCTATAAATTTTAATTACTTAACTTTTCAGTAAGTGTGTAGAGCATTAAAATAGCTTTAAAATGAACATGTTTTAACATTTTTGAATTTGTTAATTTTCGAGTCATTAATGTTTTTGTGTACAAAGTAATCATTTTCTTTAAGACACCCTACGTATTTTAAATTCTTTTGCTTGACATCATGTTGTTAGGCATTAAAAGAGCTTTAAATTGGCCATTTTAAAACATTTTAAAATTAGTTTGTCTTTGAGAAATTAAGTTTTATTTGTACAGATAGTTTCTTTTTTTATTTAGAAAACCTATAATTTTTAAATACTTATGTTCATCATACGATTTTAGAGCATTAAAAAAGCTTTAAATAACCATGTTAAAACATTTTAATATTTGTTAGTTTTCGAGTAATTAAAGTTTTTGTGTACAGATTAATTCTTTTTTTTAAAAAACCCTATACATTTAAAAAACCTAAGATTTAAATCTGGTTGTAGAGCATTAAAAGAACTTTAAAATAACCATGTTTTAACATTTCTGAATTTGTTAGTTTTCGAGTTATTAATGTTTTTGTGTACAAAGTTCTCCTTTTTTTTAGACACCCTACGTATTTTAAATTTTTTTTCTTGGCATCATGATGTTTGGCATTGAAAAAGCATTAAATTAGCTATTTTGAAACATTTTAAAATAAGTTGGTCTTTTAGAAATTAAATTTTATGTGTACAGATAGTTTCTTTTTTTATTTAGAAAACCTATAAGTTTTAAATAATTATGTTCATCATACGATATTAGAGCATTAAAAAAGCTTTAAAATAACCATGTTATAACATTTTAATATTTGTTAGTTTTCGAGTAATTAAAGTTTTTGTGTACAGATTCATTTTTTTTTTTAAAAAACCCTATATATTTAAAATACCTAAGTTTTAAATCTGGTTGTAGAGCATTAAAAGAGCATTATCTTAACCATGTTTTAACATTTTTGAATTTTTTAGTTTTGAGATATTCCAGTTTTTGTGTAGAGAGTACTTTTTTTTTTTATAGACGCACTATGTATTTTAAATTCCTTTGCTGGACATCATGTTGTTGGGCATTGAAAGAGCTTTAAATTGGCTGTTTTAAAACATTTTAAAATAAGATTGTCTTTGAGAAATTAAAATTTATGTGTACAGATGTTTTTTTTTTTTATTTAGAAAAACTATAAGTTTTAAATACTTATGTTCAGCATACGATTTTAGAGCATTAAAATAGCTTAAAAAAAACATGTTAAAACATTTTAAAATATGCTAGTTTTTGAGTAAATAAAGTTTTTGTGTACAGATTCCTTCTTTTTCTAAAAAACCCTATAAATTTTAATTACTTAAGTTCTCAGTTAGTGTGTAGAGCATTAAAATAGCTTTAAAATGAACATGTTTTTAACATTTTTAAATTTGTTAGTTTTCGAGTTATTAATGTTTTTGTGTACAAAGTTCTCCTTTTTTTTAGACACCCTACGTATTTTAAATTCTTTTTCTTGGCATCATGATGTTTGGCATTGAAAAAGCATTAAATTGGCTATTTTGAAACATTTTAAAATAAGTTGGTCTTTTAGAAATTAAATTTTATGTGTACAGATAGTTTCTTTTTTTATTTAGAAAACCTATAAGTTTTAAATAATTATGTTCATCATACGATATTAGAGCATTAAAAAAGCTTTAAAATAACCATGTTATAACATTTTAATATTTGTTAGTTTTCGAGTAATTAAAGTTTTTGTGTACAGATTCATTCTTTTTTTTAAAAAACCCTATATATTTAAAAAACTTAACTTTTAAATCTGGTTGTAGAGCATTAAAAGAGCATTATCTTAACCATGTTTTAACATTTTGAATTTTTTTTTTTTGAGATATTCAAGTTTTAGTGTAGAGAGTACTTTTTTTTTTTATAGACACACTATGTATTTTAAATTCCTTTGCTGGACATCGTATTGTTGGGCATTAAAAGAGCTTTAAATTGGCTGTTTTAAAACATTTTAAAATAAGATGGTCTTTGAGAAATTAAAATTTATGTGTACAGATGTTCTTTTTTTATTTAGAAAACCAATATGTTTTAAATACTTATGTCCAGCATACGCTTTTAGAGCAATAAAACAGCTTAAAAAGGAACATATTAAAGCATTTTAAAATATGCTAGTTTTTGAGTAAATAAAGTTTTTGTGTACAGATTCCTTCTTCTTTCTAAAGAACCCTATAAATTTTAATTACTTAACTTTTCAGTTAGTGTGTAAAGCAATAAAATAGCTTTAAAATAAACATGTTTTAACATTTCTGAATTTGTTAGTTTTCGAGTTTTTAATGTTTTTGTGTACAAAGTAATCCTTTTCTTTAAGACACCCTACGTATTTTAAATTCTTTTGCTTGACATCATGTTGTTAGGCATTAAAAGAGCTTTAAATTGGCCATTTTAAAACATTTTAAAATAAGTTTGTCTTTGAGAAATTAAGTTTTATTTGTACAGATAGTTTCTTTTTTTATTTAGAAAACCTATAAGTTTAAATACTTATGTTCATCATACGATTTTAGAGCATTAAAAAAGCTTTAAAATAACCATGTTATAACATTTTAAAATTTGTTAGTTTTCGAGTAATTCAAGTTTTTGTGTACAGATTTCTTCATTTTTTTAAAAAACAATATATATTTTAAATACTTAAATTTCAAATCTTGTTTTAGAGCATTAAATGTGCTTTAAATTGACTATGTTTTAACATTTCTGAATTTGTTAGTTTTCGAGTTATTAATGTTTTTGTGTGTGACGTCCTAGAAGAGGACTGCCAAGGAGCAAGAACAATTTTAGATAATTCTCCGATCCGATACCGACTTTCTTGCTGTCTTCTCGGCCAAAGAGAATAAATGCCCTATTTTGGGTCAGCCTGTAGAGCCAGAACTTTACCCGGGATCTGGGCTAGAAACGGAACTTAACCCCTTTAATGAGTAAGAGATGACAACTTACCTTGATGTTAATATTGCTCTATGATTTTACGGAATCCTCGGAGTGTGGTCCCCTGTGCTGATTTCCGGAGCTCCTTAATTCCAATTGTGCTAGTGTTGAATTTTGAAGATAGGTACAAGGAATCAGGTGCAAAAGGAGCGTAGTTGTTGGTTCGAAACAATTCCAAAAATTTTAGGTAAAATAACAGTATATTCTTGAGTAAACTTTAACAATAAACAACACAAGGATATGCACAGTATAACTCACAATACGAACACAGACAATAGCAAATGCAGAACTTTTATAAACGTAAAGATTAAGAAACAATTATCGAAAAACTCGTTTACAAACGTATCAAACTTAGTAATAGATGTCGAATTCAATAACAGATGTCAAACCTAATAGCAATTGTCATACTACGAAACAAATATCGAACTTAGTCGACGCAGAAATAGTAGACAAGGGTTCGACGCGAAACACTCGACCTACGGTGTTAGGTCTTACTGATCGACTCACGGTAACAGATATAAAATTGTAAAAACCGTCAAAATTACTAAGGTTCACGCAATAGATTAATTTATGAAGCGAACTAATCAAAGTATTGTAGTAGACTTTTATGTTTTTTAAGTATAATGGTTGCCGGTAGACTGCCGGCGAGGAGTCTCTAAGCTCCCCACGTCGAGTCCCGTACGGCCGAGTGGGAGGTACCTCCACTCGCGCTAGGTGCTTCCTCCACTACCGACTTTTACTAACCCGTGGGAAAGGAATCTGCTGATCTTTTAAGTTTGCACGTGTGAATAAATATTAGTTACAATCAGGCTCTAAACTGCTGTCGTCAGCTGGGAATGGAATTTGCCTCAGAAAAATATCATTTACTATCAAGCGCTAATTCCCGGTAGCGACTAAAGTATCAGGTTACTATCAGGCAGAAATTTCCAGAACTGCACGTGCGCCTTATACTTGAGCCAAGAGATTTCTTTTCATTGCACGTGTTTTTTATTACGACTGTGGGAATTTTATGTTCCAGCTAACATTATTACTTTATATAAATGTTATTAACTATTTGCTCTATTAATTAATAATAACTGTTAAAATTTATTCCCAATTAAAAGAACAACAAAATATATAACAATTTTAACTGTAGCAACAATTTAATTAAAGATGAATGCAAATAGCAATTGTTATATCAACCAAATGTTAATAACAAGTGTCGGTAATGTAGGAGCACGAAGTCGGTATTACAGACTTCCACTTATCGACAGACCTGCTTACCGACCCTATTGGTAGGTAAGGTAGGTTTCCACATGAACGACAATTGATCTGTACCATTCTAATTTCCATATGCTAACAAAAATGCAAATATCGATGGTCGTTCATGAGAGTACTTATTAGATAAAAGTGCAAATTATACAATATGTAGAGAAAAACATCGCGTACTAAAATATTAGAATACAAAACAATGTGGATACAAATTTGTTAATGAAGAAAAAGCAAATATTAACGCTAGATATATAGAATTATGACAAAATTCGGATTTACTATAAATACTTGAATTTTTGAAATTAGTTGTCACTATGACGTGACATGTGTACAAAGTTCTCCTTTTTTTTAGACACCCTACGTATTTTAAATTCTTTTTCTTGGCATCATGATGTTTGGCATTGAAAAAGCATTAAATTGGCCATTTTAAAACATTTTAAAATAAGTTTGTCTTTGACAAATAAAGTTTTATTTGTACATATAGTTTCTTTTTTTATTTAGAAAACCTATAAGTTTTAAATAATTATGTTCATCATACGATATTAGAGCATTAAAAAAGCTTTAAAATAACCATGTTATAACATTTTAATATTGTTAGTTTTCGAGTAATTAAAGTTTTTGTGTACAGATTCATTTTTTTTTTTAAAAACCCTATATATTTAAAATACCTAAGTTTTAAATCTGGTTGTAAAGCATTAAAAGAGCATTAGCTTAACTATGTTTTAACATTTTTGAATTTTTTAGTTTTTGAGATATTCAAGTTTTTGTGTAGAGAGTACTTTTTTTTTATAGACGCACTATGTATTTTAAATTCCTTTGCTTGACATCATGTTGTTGGGCATTAAAAGAGCTTTAAATTAGCTGTTTTAAAACATTTTAAAATAAGATTGTCTTTGAGAAATTAAAATTTATGCGTACAGATGTTTTTTTTTTTATTTAGAAAAACTATAAGTTTTAAATACTTATGTTCAGCATACGATTTTAGAGCATTAAAATAGCTTAAAAAAGAACATGTTAAAACATTTAAAAATATGCTAGTTTTTGAGTAAATAAAGTTTTTGTGTACAGATTCTTTCTTTTTTCTAAAAGACCCTATAAATTTTAATTACTTAAGTTCTCAGTTAGTATGTAGAGCATTAAAATAGCTTTAAAGTGAACATGTTTTAACATTTTTGAATTTGTTAGTTTTCGAGTTATTAATGTTTTTGTGTACAAAGTACTCCTTCCTTTTAGACAACCTATGTATTTTAAATTCTTTTGCTGGACATCATGTTGTTGGGCATTAAAAGAGCTTTAAATTGGCTATTTTAAAACATTTTAAAATAAGTTGATCTTTTAGAAGTTTAATTTTATGTGTACAGATAATTTTTTTTTTCTTTTTGGAAAACCTATATGTTATAAATACTTATGTTCAGCATACGATTTTAGAGCATAAAAGAGTTTAAAAAGGAACATATTAAAACATTTTAAAATATGCTAGTTTATGAGTTAAAAAAGTTTTTGTGTACAGATTCCTTCTTTTTTCTAAAAAACCCTATAAATTTTAATTACTTAACTTTTCAGTAAGTGTGTAGAGCATTAAAATAGCTTTAAAATGAACATGTTTTAACATTTTTGAATTTGTTAATTTTCGAGTCATTAATGTTTTTGTGTACAAAGTAATCATTTTCTTTAAGACACCCTACGTATTTTAAATTCTTTTGCTTGACATCATGTTGTTAGGCATTAAAAGAGCTTTAAATTGGCCATTTTAAAACATTTTAAAATTAGTTTGTCTTTGAGAAATTAAGTTTTATTTGTACAGATAGTTTCTTTTTTTATTTAGAAAACCTATAATTTTTAAATACTTATGTTCATCATACGATTTTAGAGCATTAAAAAAGCTTTAAAATAACCATGTTAAAACATTTTAATATTTGTTAGTTTTCGAGTAATTAAAGTTTTTGTGTACAGATTAATTCTTTTTTTTAAAAAACCCTATACATTTAAAAAACCTAAGATTTAAATCTGGTTGTAGAGCATTAAAAGAACTTTAAAATAACCATGTTTTAACATTTCTGAATTTGTTAGTTTTCGAGTTATTAATGTTTTTGTGTACAAAGTTCTCCTTTTTTTTAGACACCCTACGTATTTTAAATTTTTTTTCTTGGCATCATGATGTTTGGCATTGAAAAAGCATTAAATTAGCTATTTTGAAACATTTTAAAATAAGTTGGTCTTTTAGAAATTAAATTTTATGTGTACAGATAGTTTCTTTTTTTATTTAGAAAACCTATAAGTTTTAAATAATTATGTTCATCATACGATATTAGAGCATTAAAAAAGCTTTAAAATAACCATGTTATAACATTTTAATATTTGTTAGTTTTCGAGTAATTAAAGTTTTTGTGTACAGATTCATTTTTTTTTTTAAAAAACCCTATATATTTAAAATACCTAAGTTTTAAATCTGGTTGTAGAGCATTAAAAGAGCATTATCTTAACCATGTTTTAACATTTTTGAATTTTTTAGTTTTTGAGATATTCCAGTTTTTGTGTAGAGAGTACTTTTTTTTTTTATAGACGCACTATGTATTTTAAATTCCTTTGCTGGACATCATGTTGTTGGGCATTGAAAGAGCTTTAAATTGGCTGTTTTAAAACATTTTAAAATAAGATTGTCTTTGAGAAATTAAAATTTATGTGTACAGATGTTTTTTTTTTTTATTTAGAAAAACTATAAGTTTTAAATACTTATGTTCAGCATACGATTTTAGAGCATTAAAATAGCTTAAAAAAGAACATGTTAAAACATTTTAAAATATGCTAGTTTTTGAGTAAATAAAGTTTTTGTGTACAGATTCCTTCTTTTTTCTAAAAAACCCTATAAATTTTAATTACTTAAGTTCTCAGTTAGTGTGTAGAGCATTAAAATAGCTTTAAAATGAACATGTTTTAACATTTTTAAATTTGTTAGTTTTCGAGTTATTAATGTTTTTGTGTACAAAGTTCTCCTTTTTTTTAGACACCCTACGTATTTTAAATTCTTTTTCTTGGCATCATGATGTTTGGCATTGAAAAAGCATTAAATTGGCTATTTTGAAACATTTTAAAATAAGTTGGTCTTTTAGAAATTAAATTTTATGTGTACAGATAGTTTCTTTTTTTATTTAGAAAACCTATAAGTTTTAAATAATTATGTTCATCATACGATATTAGAGCATTAAAAAAGCTTTAAAATAACCATGTTATAACATTTTAATATTTGTTAGTTTTCGAGTAATTAAAGTTTTTGTGTACAGATTCATTCTTTTTTTTAAAAAACCCTATATATTTAAAAAACTTAACTTTTAAATCTGGTTGTAGAGCATTAAAAGAGCATTATCTTAACCATGTTTTAACATTTTTGAATTTTTTTTTTTTTGAGATATTCAAGTTTTAGTGTAGAGAGTACTTTTTTTTTTTATAGACACACTATGTATTTTAAATTCCTTTGCTGGACATCGTATTGTTGGGCATTAAAAGAGCTTTAAATTGGCTGTTTTAAAACATTTTAAAATAAGATGGTCTTTGAGAAATTAAAATTTATGTTTGCAGATAGTTTTCTTTTTTATTTAGAAAACCTATAAGTTTTAAATAATTATGTACATTATACGATATTAGAGCATTAGAAAAGCTTTAAAATAACCATGTTATAACATTTTAATATTTGTTAGTTTTCAAATTATTGAAGTTTTTGTGTACAGATTCCTTCTTTCTTTTTAAAAACCCTATATATTTTAAATACTTAAGTTTTAAATCTGGTTTTAAAGCATTAAAAAAGCTTTAAAATAACAATGTTTTAACATTATTGATTTTGTTAGTTATCAAATTATTAATGTTTTTTTGTACAAAGTTATCATTTTTTTAGACACCCCATGTATTTTAAATTCTATTGCTTGAAATCATGTTGTTAGGCATTGAAAGAGCTTTAAATTGGCTATTTTAAAATATTTTAAAATAAGTTGGTCTTTGAGAAATGAAAGTTTATGTGTACAGATTGTTTTTTTTTTTAGATAACTTATATGTTTTAAATACTTATGTTCAGCATACGATTTTAGAGAATTAATAGAGGTTTAAAATGACAATGTATTAACATTTTTTAATTTGTTAGTTTTTGAGATATTAATGTTTTTGTGTACAAAGTACTCCTTCTTTTATACACCCTATGTATTTTAAATTCTTTTGCTGGACATCACGTTGTTGGGCATTGAAAGAGCTGTAAATTGGCTATTTTAAAACATTTTAAGATAAGTTGGTCTGTGAGAAGTTAAATATTATGTGTACAGATAATTTTTTTTTTTTTAGAAAACCAATATGTTTTAAATACTTATGTCCAGCATACGATTTTAGAGCAATAAAAGAGCTTAAAAAGGAACATATTAAAGCATTTTAAAATATGCTAGTTTTTGAGTAAATAAAGTTTTTGTGTACAGATTCCTTCTTTTTTCTAAAGAACCCTATAAATTTTAATTACTTAACATTTCAGTTAGTGTGTAAAGCAATAAAATAGCTTTAAAATAAACATGTTTTAACATTTCTGAATTTGTTAGTTTTCGAGTTTTTAATGTTTTTGTGTACAAAGTAATCCTTTTCTTTAAGACACCCTACGTATTTTAAATTCTTTTGCTTGACATCATGTTGTTAGGCATTAAAAGAGCTTTAAATTGGCCATTTTAAAACATTTTAAAATAAGTTTGTCTTTGAGAAATTAAGTTTTATTTGTACAGATAGTTTCTTTTTTTATTTAGAAAACCTATAAGTTTAAATACTTATGTTCATCATACGATTTTAGAGCATTAAAAAAGCTTTAAAATACCCATGTTATAACATTTTAAAATTTGTTAGTTTTCGAGTAATTCAAGTTTTTGTGTACAGATTTCTTCATTTTTTTAAAAAACAATATATATTTTAAATACTTAAATTTCAAATCTTGTTTTAGAGCATTAAATGTGCTTTAAATTGACTATGTTTTAACATTTCTGAATTTTTTAGTTTTTGAGATATTCAAGTTTTTGTGTAGAGAGTACTTTTTTTTTTATAGACGCACTATGTATTTTAAATTCCTTTGCTGGACATCATGTTGTTGGGCATTTAAAGAGCTTTAAATTAGCTGTTTTAAAACATTTTAAAATAAGATTGTCTTTGAGAAATTAAAATTTATGTGTACAGATGTTTTTTTTTTTATTTAGAAAAACTATAAGTTTTAAATACTTATGTTCAGCATACGATTTTAGAGCATTAAAATAGCTTAAAAAAGAACATGGTAAAACATTTAAAATATGCTAGTTTTTGAGTAAATAAAGTTTTTGTGTACAGATTCTTTCTTTTTCTAAAAAAACCCTATAAATTTTAATTACTTAAGTTCTCAGTTAGTGTGTAGAGCATTAAAATAGCTTTAAAGTGAACATGTTTTAACATTTTTGAATTTGTTAGTTTTCGAGTTATTAATGTTTTTGTGTACAAAGTACTCCTTCCTTTTAGACAACCTATGTATTTTAAATTCTTTTGCTGGACATCATGTTGTTGGGCATTAAAAGAGCTTTAAATTGGCTATTTTAAAACATTTTAAAATAAGTTGATCTTTTAGAAGTTTAATTTTATGTGTACAGATAATTTTTTTTTTCTTTTTGGAAAACCTATATGTTATAAATACTTATGTTCAGCATACGATTTTAGAGCATAAAAGAGTTTAAAAAGGAACATATTAAAACATTTTAAAATATGATAGTTTTTGAGTAAATAAAGTTTTTGTGTACAGATTCCTTCTTTTTTCTAAAAAACCCTATAAATTTTAATTACTTAACTTTTTAGTAAGTGTGTAGAGCATTAAAATAGCTTTAAAATGAACATGTTTTAACATTTTTGAATTTGTTAGTTTTCGAGTTATTAATGTTTTTGTGTACAAAGTAATCATTTTCTTTAAGACACCCTATGTATTTTAAATTCTTTTGCTTGACATCATGTTGTTAGGCTATAAAAAAGCTTTAAATTAGCCATTTTAATACATTTTAAAATTAGTTTGTCTTTGAGAAATTAAGTTTTATTTGTACAGATAGTTTCATTTTTTATTTAGAAAACCTATAATTTTTAAATACTTATGTTCATCATACGATTTTAGAGCATTAAAAAAGCTTTTAAATAACCATGTTAAAACATTTTAATATTTGTTAGTTTTCGAGTAATTAAAGTTTTTGTGTACAGATTAATTCTTTTTTTTAAAAAACCCTATACATTTAAAAAACCTAAGATTTAAATCTGGTTGTAGAGCATTAAAAGAACTTTAAAATAACCTTGTTTTAACATTTCTGAATTTGTTAGTTTTCGAGTTATTAATGTTTTTGTGTACAAAGTTCTCCTTTTTTTTAGACACCCTACGTATTTTAAATTTTTTTTCTTGGCATCATGATGTTTGGCATTGAAAAAGCATTAAATTAGCTATTTTGAAACATTTTAAAATAAGTTGGTCTTTTAGAAATTAAATTTTATGTGTACAGATAGTTTCTTTTTTTATTTAGAAAACCTATAAGTTTTAAATAATTATGTTCATCATACGATATTAGAGCATTAAAAAAGCTTTAAAATAACCATGTTATAACATTTTAATATTTGTTAGTTTTCGAGTAATTAAAGTTTTTGTGTACAGATTCATTTTTTTTTTTAAAAAACCCTATATATTTAAAATACCTATGTTTTAAATCTGGTTGTAGAGCATTAAAAGAGCATTATCTTAACCATGTTTTAACATTTTTGAATTTTTTAGTTTTTGAGATATTCAAGTTTTTGTGTAGAGAGTACTTTTTTTTTTTATAGACGCACTATGTATTTTAAATTCCTTTGCTGGACATCATGTTGTTGGGCATTGAAAGAGCTTTAAATTGGCTGTTTTAAAACATTTTAAAATAAGTTTGTCTTTGAGAAATTAAAATTTATGTGTACAGATGTTTTTTTTTTTATTTAGAAAAACTAGAAGTTTTAAATACTTATGTTAAGCATACGATTTTAGAGCATTAAAATAGCTTAAAAAAGAACATGTTAAAACATTTTAAAATATGCTAGTTTTTGAGTAAATAAAGTTTTTGTGTACAGATTCCTTCTTTTTTCTAAAAAACCCTATAAATTTTAATTACTTAACTTTTCAGTAAGTGTGTAGAGCATTAAAATAGCTTTAAAATGAACATGTTTTAACATTTTTGAATTTGTTAGTTTTCGAGTTATTAATGTTTTTGTGTACAAAGTAATCATTTTCTTTAAGACACCCTACGTATTTTAAATTCTTTTGCTTGACATCATGTTGTTAGGCTATAAAAAAGCTTTAAATTAGCCATTTTAATACATTTTAAAATTAGTTTGTCTTTGAGAAATTAAGTTTTATTTGTACAGATAGTTTCATTTTTTATTTAGAAAACCTATAATTTTTAAATACTTATGTTCATCATACGATTTTAGAGCATTAAAAAAGCTTTAAAATAACCATGTTAAAACATTTTAATATTTGTTAGTTTTCGAGTAATTAAAGTTTTTGTGTACAGATTAATTCTTTTTTTTAAAAAACCCTATACATTTAAAAAACCTAAGATTTAAATCTGGTTGTAGAGCATTAAAAGAACTTTAAAATAACCTTGTTTTAACATTTCTGAATTTGTTAATTTTCGAGTTATTAATGTTTTTGTGTACAAAGTTCTCCTTTTTTTTAGACACCCTACGTATTTTAAATTTTTTTTCTTGGCATCATGATGTTTGGCATTGAAAAAGCATTAAATTAGCTATTTTGAAACATTTTAAAATAAGTTGGTCTTTTAGAAATTAAATTTTATGTGTACAGATAGTTTCTTTTTTTATTTAGAAAACCTATAAGTTTTAAATAATTATGTTCATCATACGATATTAGAGCATTAAAAAAGCTTTAAAATAACCATGTTATAACATTTTAATATTTGTTAGTTTTCGAGTAATTAAAGTTTTTGTGTACAGATTCATTTTTTTTTTTAAAAAACCCTATATATTTAAAATACCTATGTTTTAAATCTGGTTGTAGAGCATTAAAAGAGCATTATCTTAACCATGTTTTAACATTTTTGAATTTTTTAGTTTTTGAGATATTCAAGTTTTTGTGTAGAGAGTACTTTTTTTTTTATAGACGCACTATGTATTTTAAATTCCTTTGCTGGACATCATGTTGTTGGGCATTGAAAGAGCTTTAAATTGGCTGTTTTAAAACATTTTAAAATAAGATTGTCTTTGAGAAATTAAAATTTATGTGTACAGATGTTTTTTTTTTATTTAGAAAAACTATAAGTTTTAAATACTTATGTTCAGCATACGATTTTAGAGCATTAAAATAGCTTAAAAAAGAACATGTTAAAACATTTTAAAATATGCTAGTTTTTGAGTAAATAAAGTTTTTGTGTACAGATTCCTTCTTTTTTCTAAAAAACCCTTATAAATTTTAATTACTTAAGTTCTCAGTTAGTGTGTAGAGCATTAAAATAGCTTTAAAATGAACATGTTTTAACATTTTAAATTTGTTAGTTTTCGAGTTATTAATGTTTTTGTGTACAAAGTTCTCCTTTTTTTAGACACCCTACGTATTTTAAATTCTTTTTCTGGCATCATGATGTTGGCATTGAAAAAGCATTAAATTGGCTATTTTGAAACATTTTAAAATAAGTTGGTCTTTTAAAAATTAAATTTTATGTGTACAGATAGTTTCTTTTTTTATTTAGAAAACCTATAAGTTTTAAATAATTATGTTCATCATACGATATTAGAGCATTAAAAAAGCTTTAAAATAACCATGTTATAACATTTTAATATTTGTTAGTTTCGAGTATTAAAGTTTTTGTGTACAGATTCATTCTTTTTTTAAAAAACCCTATATATTTAAAAAACTTAACTTTTAAATCTGGTTGTAGAGCATTAAAAGAGCATTATCTTAACCATGTTTTAACATTTTTGAATTTTTTATTTTTTGAGATATTCAAGTTTTTGTGTAGAGAGTACTTTTTTTTTTTATATACGCACTATGCATTTTAAATTCCTTTGCTGGACATCGTGTTGTTGGGCATTAAAAGAGCTTTAAATTGGCTGTTTTAAAACATTTTAAAAAAAGATGGTCTTTGAGAAATTAAAATTTATGTTTACAGATAGTTTTCTTTTTTATTTAGAAAACCTATAAGTTTTAAATAATTATGTACATCATACGATATTAGAGCATTAAAAAAGCTTTAAAATAACCATGTTATAACATTTTAATATTTGTTAGTTTTCGAGTAAATAAAGTTTTTGTGTACAGATTCATTTTTTTTTTTAAATAACCCTATATATTTAAAATACCTAAGTTTTAAATCTGGTTGTAGAGCATTAAAAGAGCATTATTTTAACCATGTTTTAACATTTTTGAATTTTTTAGTTTTTGAGATATTCAAGTTTTTGTGTAGAGAGTACTTTTTTTTTATAGACACCCTATGTATTTTAAATTCCTTTGCTGGACATCATGTTGTTATGCATTAAAAGAGCTTTAAATTGGCTATTTTAAAACATTTTAAGATAAGTTGGTCTTTGAGAAGTTAAATATTATGTGTACAGATAAATTTTTTTTATTTAGGAAAACTATAAGTTTTAAATACTTATGTTCAGCAAACGATTTTAGAGCATTAAAATAGTTAAAAAAGAACATGTTAAAAAATTTTAAAATATGCTAGTTTTTGAATAAATAAAGTTTTTGTGTACAGATTCCTTCTTTTTTCTAAAAAACCCTATAAATTTTAATTACTTAAGTTCTCAGTTAGTGTGTAGAGCATTAAAATAGCTTTAAAATGAACATGTTTTAACATTTTTGAATTTGTTAGTTTTCGAGTTATTAATGTTTTTGTGTACAAAGTACTCCTTCCTTTTAGACAACCTATGTATTTTAAATTCTTTTGCTGGACATCATGTTGTTGGGCATTGAAAGAGCTTTAAATTGGCTGTTTTAAGACATTTTAAAATAAGTTTATCTTTGAGAAGTTAAATTTTATTTGTACAGATAATTTTTTTTTTTTTTAGAAAACCTATATGTTTTAAATACTTATGTTCAGCATACGATTTTAGAGCATTAAAAGTGCTTCAAAATGACCATTTTATAAAATTTTAAAATTTGTTAGTTTTCGAGTATTTAAAGTTTTTGTGTACTGATTCCTTCTTTTTTTTTTAAAACCCTATAAATTTTAATGACTAAAGTTTTCAGTTAGTGTTTAGAGCATTAAAATATCTTTAAAATGAACATGTTTTAACATTTTTGAATTTTTTAGTTTTCGAGTTATTAATGTTTTTGTGTACAAAGTAATCCTTTTCTTTAGACACCCTATGTATTTTAAATCTTTTGCTTGACATCATGTTGTTAGCATTAAAAGAGCTTTAAATTGGCCATTTTAAAACATTTTAAATAAGTTTGTCTTTGAGAATTTAAGTTTTATTTGTACAGATAGTTTCTTTTTTAAATTAGAAAACCTATAAGTTTTAAATACTTATGTTCATCATACGATTTTAGAGCATTAAAAAAGCTTTAAATAACCATGTTAAAACATTTTAATATTTGTTAGTTTTTTCGAGTATTAAAGTTTTTGTGTACAGATTCATTCTTTTTTTAAAAAACCCTATATATTTAAAAAACCTAACTTTTAAATCTGGTTGTAGAGCATTAAAAGAGCATTATCTTACCCATGTTTTAACATTTTTGTGTATTTGTTAGTTTTTGAGTATTCAAGTTTTTGTGAAGAGAGTACTTTTTTTTTATAGACGCACTATGTATTTTAAATTCCTTTGCTGGACATCATGTTGTTGGGCATTGAAAGAGCTTTAAAATGACCATGTTTTTAACATTTTTTGAATTTGTTAGTTTTCGAGTTATTAATGTTTATGTGTACAAAGTTCTCCTTTTTTTAGACACCCTATGTATTTTAAATTGTTTTGCTGGAAATCATGTTTTTGGCATTGAAAGAGCTTTAAATTTGATATTTTAAAAACATTTTTAAATAAGTTGGTCTTTAGAAATTAAAATTTTATGTGTACAGATGGTTTCTTTTTTTTTTTAGAAACCTATATGTTTTAAATACTTATGGTTAGACATACGATTTTTTAGAGCATTAAAAGAGCTTTAAAATGACAAAGTAATGATATTTTAAAAAGTTGTTAGTTTTCGAGTATTGAAGTTTTTGTGTACAAATTCCTCTTTTTTTTTAAAAACCCTACATTTTTTAAATATTTAGTTTAATTAGGATTGTAGAGCATTAAAGAGCTATAAAATGAAAATGTTTTACCATTTTTGATTTTGTTAGTTTTCAAATTATTAAGGTTTTTGTGTACAGGTCCGCCTTTTTTTCAGACACTCTATGTATTTTAAATTCTTTTCCTTGACATCATGGTTGTTAGGCATTAAAAAATTTTTCAATTGGCCATTAAAAACATTTTAAAATAAGTTGGTCTTTGAGAAATTAATTTTTATGTGTTACAGATAGTTTCTTTTTTTATTTAGAAAAACTATAAGTTTAATACTTATGTTTACACATACGATTTTAGAGCATTAAAAAAGCTTTAAATTAACCATGTTATAACATTTTAAAATTTTGTTAGTTTTCGAGTAATGATGTTTTGTGGGTACAGATTCTTTCGTTATTTAAAAAACCCTATATATTAAAAAAACTTAAGTTTTAAATCTGGTTGTAGAGCATTAAAAGAGCTTTAAAATAACCATGTTATAACATTTTAAAATTTGTTAGTTTTTGAGTAATTGATGTTTTTGTGTACAGATTCTTTCTTTTCTTTAAAAAACCCTATATAATAAATAAACTTAAGTTTTAAATCTGGGTTGTAGAGCATTAAAAGAGCTTTAAAATGACACATGTTTTAACATGTTTTGATTTGTTAGTTTTCGAGTTATTAATGTTTATGTGTACAAAGTTCTCCTTTTTTTTAGACAACCCTATGTATTTTAAATTGTTTTGCGGAAATCATGTTGTTAGGCATTGAAAGAGCTTTAAATTTGCTATTTTAAAACATTTTATAATAAGTTGGTCTTTTAGAAATTAAATTTTATGTGTACAGATGGTTTCTTTTTTTTTTTTAGAAAACCTATATGTTTTAAATACGTATGTTTAACATACGATTTTAAGAGCATTAAAAGAGCTTTAAAATGACAAAGTAATGATATTTTAAAATTTGTTAGTTTTCGAGTAATTGAAGTTTTTGTGTACAGATTCCTTCTTTTTTTTTAAAAAACCTACATTTTTTAATATTTAGGTTTTAAATTAGGTTGTAGAGCATTAAAAGAGCTATAAAATGAAAATGTTTTAACATTTTTGATTTTGTTAGTTTTCAAATTATTAATGTTTTTGTGTACAAAGTAATCCTTTTTTTTTAGACACTCTATGTATTTTAAATTCTTTTCCTTGACATCATGTTGTTAGGCATTAAAAGAGCTTTCAATTTGCTATTTAAAAACATTTTAAAATAAGTTGGTCTTTGAGAAATTAAATTTTATGTTTACAGATAGTTCTGTTTTTTATTTAGAAAAACTATAGGTTTTAAATACTTAGGTGTTTATCATACGATTTAGAGCATTAAAAAAGCTTTAAATAACCATGTTATAACATGTTTAAAATTCGTTAGTTTTCGAGTAATGATGTTTTTTGTGTACAGATTCTTTCTTTTTTTAAAAAAAACCCATATATATTAAAAAAACTTAAGTTTTAAATCTGGTTGTAGAGCATAAAAAGAGCTTTAAAATGACCATGTTTTAACATTTTAAAATTTGTTAGTTTTTGTATAATTAATGTTTTTTTGTACAGATTCTTTCTTTTCTTTAAAAAACCCTATATATTAAACAAACTTAAGTTTTAAATCTGGTTGTAGAGCATTAAAAGAGCTTTAAAATGACCATGTTTTAACATTTTTGAATTTGTTATTTTTCGAGTTAATAATGTTTTTGTGTACAAAGTTCTCCTTTTTTTTTAGAAACCCTACGTATTTTAAATTCTTTTGCTTGACATCATGATGTTAGGCATTAAAAGAGCATTAAATTGGCTATATTAAAACATTTTAAAATAAGTTGGTCTTTTGGAAATTAATTTTTATGTGTACAGATAATTTTTTTTTTTTTTAAAAAACCTATATGTTTTAAATACTTATGTTTAGCATATGATTTTAGAGCATTAAAAGAGCTTTAAAATGACCATGTTATAATATTTTAAAATTTGTTAGTTTTCGAGTTATTGTAGTTTTTGTGTACAGATTCCTTCTTTTTTTTAAAAACCCTATATATTTTAAATACTAAAGTTTTAAATCTTGTTGTAGAGAATTAAAAGAGCTTTAAAATGACTATGTTTTAACATTTTTGAATTTGTTAGTTTTTTAGTTATTAATGTTTTTGTGTACAAAGTACTCCTTCTTTTTAGACACCCTGTGTATTTTAAATTCTTTTGCTTAACATCATGTTGCTGGGCAATGAAAGAGCTTTAAAATGGCAATTGTAAAACATTTTAAAATAAGTTTGTCTTTGAGAAATTAAAGTTTATGTGTACAGCTTGTTTCTTTTTTTTTAGAAAACCTATAAGTCTTAAATACTTATGTTTAGCATACGATTTTAGAGCATTAAAAGAGCTTTAAAATAACCATGTTATAACATTTTAAAATTTGTTATAGTTTTCGAGTAATTGAAGTTTTGTGTACAGATTCATTTCTTTTTTGTAAAAAACCCTATATGATTAAAAAACCTAAGTTTTGAATCTGGTTGTAGAGCATTAAAGAGCTTTAAAATGACCATGTTTTAACATTTTGAATTTGTTAGTTTCGTGTTATTAATGTTTTTGTGTAAAGAGTAATCCTTTTTTTTAGACACCCTACGTATTTTAAATTCTTTTACTTGACATTATGTTTGTAGGCATTTAAAGAGCTTTAAATTGGCCATTTTAAAACATTTTTAAATAAGATTTTCTTTGAGAAATTAAGTTTTATGTGTACAGATAGTTTCTTTTTTATAAGGAAACTATAAGTTTTAAAATACTTATGTTCATCATACGATTTTAGAGCATAAAAGAGCTTTAAAATAACCATGTTATAACATTTAAAATTTGTTAGTTTCGGTAATTGAAGTTTTTGTGTACAGATTCATTCTTTTTTGTATAAAACCCTATATATTTAAAAAACCTAAGTTTTAAATCTGGTTGTAGAGCATAAAAGAGCATTATTTTAACCATTTTAACATTTTTTGAATTTTTTAGTTTTTGAGATATTCAAGTTTTTGTGTAGAGAGTACTTTTTTTTTATAGACACCCTATGTATTTTAAATTCCTTTGCTGGACATCACGTTGTTGGGCATTGAAAGAGCTTTAAATTGGCTATTTTAAAACATTTTAAGATAAGTTGGTCTTTGAGAAGTTAAATATTATGTGTACAGATAAATTTTTTTATTTAGGAAAACTATAAGTTTTAAAATACTTATGTTCAGCAAACGATTTTAGAGCATTAAAATAGTTAAAAAAGAACATGTTAAAAAATTTTAAAATATGCTAGTTTTTTGAATAAATAAAGTTTTTGTGTACAGATTCCTTCTTTTTTCTAAAAAACCCTATAATTTTTATTACTTAAGTTCTCAGTTAGTGTGTAGAGCATTAAATAGCTTTAAAATGAACATGTTTTAACATTTTTGAATTTGTTAGTTTTCGAGTTATTAATGTTTTTGTGTACAAAGTACTCCTTCCTTTTAGACAACCTATGTATTTTAAATTCTTTTGCTGGAACATCATGTTGTTGGGCATTGAAAGAGCTTTAAATTGGCTGTTTTAAGACATTTTAAAATAACTTTATCTTGAGAAGTTAAATTTTATTTGTACAGATAATTTTTTTTTTTTTAGAAAACCTATATGTTTTAAATACTTATGTTCAGCATACGATTTTAGAGCATTAAAAGTGCTTCAAAATGACCATTTTATAAAATTTTAAAATTTGTTAGTTTTCGAGTATTTAAAGTTTTTGTGTACTGATTCCTTCTTTTTTTTTTAAAACCCTATAAATTTTAATGACTAAAGTTTTCAGTTAGTGTTTAGAGCATTAAAATATCTTTAAAATGAACATGTTTTAACATTTTTGAATTTGTTAGTTTTCGAGTTATTAATGTTTTTGTGTACAAAGTAATCCTTTTCTTTAAGACACCCTATGTATTTTAAATTCTTTTGCTTGACATCATGTTGTTAGGCATTAAAAGAGCTTTAAATTGGCCATTTTAAAACATTTTAAAATAAGTTTGTCTTTGAGAATTTAAGTTTTATTTGTACAGATAGTTTCTTTTTTAAATTAGAAAACCTATAAGTTTTAAATACTTATGTTCATCATACGATTTTACAGCATTAAAAAAGCTTTAAAATAACCATGTTAAAACATTTTAATATTTGTTAGTTTTCGAGTAATTAAATTTTTGTGTACAGATTCATTCTTTTTTTTAAAAACCCTATATATTTAAAAAACCTAACTTTTAAATCTGGTTGTAGAGCATTAAAAGAGCATTATCTTAACCATGTTTTAACATTTTGAATTTTTTGTTTTTTTTGAGATATTCAAGTTTTTGTGAGAGAGTACTTTTTTTTTATAGACGCACTATGTATTTTAAATTCCTTTGCTGGACATCATGTTGTTGGGCATTGAAAGAGCTTTAAAATGACCATGTTTTAACATTTTTGAATTTGTTAGTTTTCGAGTTATTAATGTTTTTGTGTACAAAGTAATCCTTTTCTTTAAGACACCCTATGTATTTTAAATTGTTTTGCTGGAAATCATGTTGTTAGGTATTTAAAGAGCTTTAAATTGGCCATTTTAAAACATTTTAAAATAAGATTTTCTTTGAGAAATTAAGTTTTATGTGTACAGATAGTTTCTTTTTTTATTTAGGAAACCTATAAATTTTAAATACTTATGTTCATCATACGATTTTAGAGCATTAAAAGAGCTTTAAATTAACCATGTTATAACATTTTAATATTTGTTAGTTTTCGAGTAATTGAAGTTTTTGTGTACAGATTCATTCTTTTTTTAAAAAAACCTATATGTTTAAAAACTTAGGTTTTAAATCTGGTTGTAGAGCATTAAAAGAGCTTTAAAATGACCATGTTTTAACATTTTTTAATTTGTTAGGTTTCGAGTTATTAATGTTTTTGTGTACAAAGTTATCCATTTTTTTTAGAACACCCTATGTATTTAAAATCCTATTGCTGACATCATGTTGTTGGGCATTGAAAGAGCTTTAAATTGGCTATTAAAACATTTAATAATAGTTAGTCTTTGAGAAATTAAAGTATATGTGTACAGCTAGTTTCTTTTTTTTAAAACCTATAAGTTTTAAATACTTAAGTTTAGCATACTATTTTAGAGCATTTAAAGAGCTTTAAAATGACAATATTAAAACATTTAAAATTTTGCTTGTTTTCGTGTTGTTGAAGTTTTTGTTTACTGATTTCTAATTTTATTTTAAAAAACCCTATATATTTTAAATACCTAAGTTTTAAATCTGGTTTGAAGAGCATTAAAAGAGCTTTAAAATGACCATGTTTTAACAATTTAGTATTTCTTAGTTTTCGAGTTTTTAAATTTTTTGTGTACAAAGTACTTTAATTTTTATAGACACCCTATGTATTTTAAATCGCTTTTGCTTAACATCAGGTTTTTTGGGCATTGAAGAGCTTTAAAATGGCTATTTAAAACATTTTAAAATAAGTTGGTCTTTGAGAAATAAATTGTTATGTGTACAGCATGAATTTTTTTTTTTAGAAAAACCTATAAGTTTTAAATACTTAAGTTTAGGCATACTATTTTAGAGCATTTAAAGAGCTTTAGAATGACAATAGTAAAACTTTTAAAAATGTGGCTTGTTTTCGTGTTGGTTGAAGTTTTTGTGTTCTGATTACGAATTTTTAGTTTTTTAAAAACCTATATAAATTTTGAATACTTAAGTTTTAAATCTGGTTGTAGACCATTAAATGAGCTTTAAAATACCATGTTTTAACATTTTAGAAGTTGTTAGTTTTCGAGATATACAAGTTTTTGTGTACAAAGTAATCCTTTTTTTTAGACACCCTATGTATTTTAAAATTCTATTGCTTGACATCATGTTGTTTGTTGAGCATTAAAGAGCTTTAATTTAGCTATTTTAAAAACATTTTAAAATAAGTTGGGCTTGAGAAATTAAATTTTATGTGTACAGATGGTTTTTTTTTTTTTTAGAAAGCCTATATGTTTTAAATAAATATGTTTAGCATACGATTTAGAGCAATAAAAAACTTTAAAATGACAATGTTATATTACTTTAAAATTTGTTAGTTTTCGAGTAATTAAAGTTTTTGTGTACAGATACCTTCTATCTTTAAAAAACCTATATATATTTTAAATACGTAATTTTACCTCTGCTTGAAGAGCATTAAAAAGCTTAAAAATGACCATGTTTTAACATTTAATATTTTGTTAGTTTTCGAGATTTAAGTTTTTGTGTACAAAGTACTTCTTTTTTTTTAAACCTTTATGTATTTTCAATTTTTTTGCTTGATATCATGTTGTTGGGAATTGAAAGAGCTATAAAATGATTATTTTAAAACATTTTAAAATAAGTTGGCTTTGAGAATTAAATTTTATGTGTACCAGATGGTTTTTTTTTATATAACCTATATTTTTTAAATACTTATGTTCAGCTTACGATTTTAGAGCATTAAAGAGCTTAAAAATGAACATATAGAGACATTTTAAAATATGCTAGTTTCTCTGAGTAAATATAAGTTTATGTGTACAGATTCCTTCTTTTTTTTTAAAAACCCTATATAATTTAAATTCTTAAGTTATCAGTTAGTATGTAGAGCATTAAAATATCTTTGAAATTACTTTGGTATAACATTTAGTATTTAATAGTTTTCGAGATATTAAAGTTTTGTGTACAAAGTACTTCTTTTTTTTTAAACACCCTATGTATTTAATTACTTTTGCTAACATCATGTTGTTGACATTAAAAAAGATTAAATAGCTATTTTATAACATTTTAAAATAAGTTGTCTTTGAGGAAATTAAAATTTATGTGTAAGCTTCTTTTTCTTTTTTTTTTAGAAAACCTATAAAATAAAATAAACATATAAAATATAAATAACCTATAAGTTTGTCTCAAAGACCAAATTATTTTAAAATGTTTTAAAATAACCATTTTAAAGCTTTTTCAATGCCCAACAACATGATATCAAGCAAAAGAATTTAACACATAGGTTGTCTAAAAAAAAGGAGTACTTTGTACACAAAAACATAAATAACTCGAAACTAACACATACTAAAATGTTATAACATAGTCATTTTTAAAGCAATTTTAATGCTCTTCAAACTAAGAAAAATAGAGTATTTAAAAAATATAGGGATTTGTAACTAAAAAGAAGGCATCTGTACACAATCTTTATTTACTCAAAAACTAGCATATTTTAAAGTTTTTTAATGTTCATTTTTAAGCTCTTTATATGCTCTTGCATCTTATAATAAAACTTAAGTATTTAAAACTTTAGATTTCCTATAAAAAAAAAAAGAAGAAGCTGTACACATAAATTATAAATTGTTCAAAAACAAACTTATTTAGAATGTTTTAAAATAGCCATTTTATAGCTCTTTCAATGCTTAATAACATGTTGTTAAGCAAATTATTTAAAATATATAGGGTGTCCAAAAATAAAGAAGTACTTTGTACACATAAACTATAATAACGCGAAAACTAACGAATTCTAAAATTTTTATACATCTTCATTTTAAAGCTCTTTTAATGCGCTACAACCAGATTTAAAACTTAAATATTAAATTCATAGGGTTTTTTAAAAAAACAAGAAGGAATCTGTACACAAAAACTTCAATTACTCGAAAACTTACAAATTTAAAATCTTATAACAGTGTCATTTTAATGCTCTTTTAATGCATTACAACATAATGTTAAGCAAAAGTTTGAAATACATAGGATGTCTAAAAAAGAAGGAGTACTTTGTACACAAAAACATTAATAACTCGAAAACTTACATATTCATAAAAGTTATAACATCTCATTTTAAAGCTCTTTTAATGCTCTACAACCAGAGTTAAAACTTAAATATGAAAATCATAGGGTTTTTTAAAAAACAAGAAGGAATCTGTACACAAAAACTTCAATTACTCGAACTTACAAATTTTAACATGTTATAACATCTTCATTTTAAAGCTCTTTTAATGCATAACAACATGATGTTAAGCTAAAATTTTTGAATACATAGGGTGTCTAAAAAGAAGAAGAACTTTGTACAAAAAAAAACATTAATAACTCGAAAACTAACAATTCTAAAATGTTATAACATGGTCATTTTAAAGCTCTTTTAATGATCTACAACCTGATTTAAAACTTAATTATTAATTATACAGGTTTTTTAAAAAAAGAAGGAATCTGTACACGAAAACTTCAATAACTCGCAAACAAGCATATTTTAAAATGTTATAAAAGGGTCATTTTAAAGCTCTTTTAATGCATAACAAAATGATGTTAAGCAAAAATTTTGAAAATACATAGGTGTGTTTAAGAAAGAAGAAGAACTTTGTACACAAAACATTAATAACTCGAAAACTAACAAATTCCTAAATGTTATAACAGTGTCATTAAAGCTCTTTTTATGCTCTACAAACAGATTTAAAACTTAAATTTTAAAAAATATAGGGTCTTTTTAAAAAAAGAAGGAATCTGTACACAAAACTTCTATTACTCGAAAAACAAGCATATTTTATAATGTTTTAACATGTTCATTTTAAAGCTCTTTATATGCTGTAAATCTTAGGGTAAACTTTAGTATTTGAAACTATAGGTTTCGTAAAAAAAAAGAAAGTAGCTAAACACATAAATAAGAATTTCTCAAAGACTAACTTTTTTAAAAATGTTTTAAAATAGCTATTTTAAAGCTTTTTTAATGCCTAGCAACATGATCTTAAGCAAAAGAACTTTATATAGATAGGGTGTCTGAAAAAAACGAGTACTTTGTACACAAAAACTTTATTAACTCGAAAACTAACAAATTTTAAAATATTATAGCATGTTCATTTTAAAGCTCTATTAATGCTCTAAAACCAGATTTAAAAACTAAATATTTAAAAAATATAAGGTTTTTGAAGAAAAAGAAGGAGTCTCTACACAAAAACTTCAATTACTCAAAAACAAGCATATTTTAAAATATTATAAAATGTTAATTTTAAAGCTCTTTTAATGCATTACAACATGATCTTAGGCAAAAGTATTTAAAATACATAGGGTGTCTAAAAAAAAAGAAGTACTTTGTACACAAAAACTATAATAATTCGAAAACAAACAAATTCAAAAATGTTATAACATGGTCATTTTAAAGCTCTTCTCATGCTCTAATATCGTATGCTGAACATAAGTATTTAAAACTTATAGATTTTTTTAAAAAAATAGAAACCATCTGTACACATAATTTTGAATTTCTAAAAGACCGACTTATTTTAAAATGTTTTAAAATAGCTATTTTAAAGCTCTTTTAATGCCTAACAACATGATCTTAAGCAAAAGAACTTAAAATACATAGGGTGTCTAGAAAAACGAGTACTTTGTACACAAAAACTTTATTAACCTCGAAAACTAACAAATTCTAAAATGTTAAAACATCTTCATTTTAAAGCTCTTTTATGCTCTAAAACCAGATCTTTTACTTAAATATTAAAATTCATAGGATTTTTAAAAAAAAAGATGGAATCTCTACACAAAAACTTCAATTACTCGAAAACTTACAAATTTTAAAATCTTTTAACAGTGTCATTTTAATGCTCTTTTAATGCATTACAACATAATGTTAAGCAAAAGTTTTTGAAATACATAGGATATAAAAAAAAGAAGGAGTACTTTGTACACAAAAACATTCATAACTCGAAAACTAACAAATTCTAAAATGTTATAACATGGTCATTTTAAAGCTCTTTTAATGCTCTACAACCTGATTTAAAACTTAAGTATATAAATATATAGGGTTTTTAAAAAAAAGAAGGAATCTGTACACAAAAACTTCAATTACTCGAAAACAAGCATATTTTAAAATGTATAAAATGTTAATTTTATAGCTCTTTTAATGCATAACAACATGATCTTAAGCAAAAGTATTTAAAATACAGGGGTGTCTAAAAAAAAGGAGTAAATTTCTACACAAAAACTTTAGTAACTCGAAAAAAAACAAATTCTAAAATGTTATAAACAGGGTCATTTTAAAGCGCTTTTAATGCTCTAAAACCAGATTTACCTTAATATTAAAATTCGTAGGGTTTTTTAAAAAAAAAGAAGGAATCTGTACACAAAAACTTCAATTACTCGAAAAACTTACAAATTTCAAAATCTTATAACAGTGTCATTTTTATGCTCTTTTATGCATTACAAAATAATGTTAAGCAAAAGTTTTTTAATACATAGGATGTCTAAAAAAGAAGGGAGTACTTTGTACACAAAAACTTTAATAACTCGAAAACTAAAGAATTCTAAAATGCTATAACATGGTCATTTTAAAGCTCTTTTAATGCTCTAATATCGTATGCTGAACATAAGTATTTAAATCGTATCGGTTATCTAAAAAAAAAAAAAAAACAAGCTGTACACATAAACTTTTATTTCTCAAAGACCAACTTATTTTCAAATGTTTTAAAAAGCCATTTTAAAGCTCTGTTAATAGCCTACAACATGATCTTGTGCAAAAGTATTTAAAATACATAGGGTGTCTAAAAAAAAAGGAGAACTTTCTACACAAGAACTTTAATAACTCGAAAACAAACAAATTCTAAAATGTTTAGAACAGGGTCATTTTTAAAAGATCTTTTTAAATGCTCTAAAACCAGATCTTTAACTTAATATTAAAATTCATAGGATTTTTAAAAAAAAGATGGAATCCTACACAAAAACTTCAATTTACTCGAACTTACAAATTTAAATTCTTTTAAAACAGTGTCATTTTAAATGCTCTTTTAATGCATTACAACATAATGTTAAGCAAAAGTTTTTGAAATACATAGGATGTCAAAAAAAAGGAAGTACTTTTTGTACACAAAAACATTAATAACTCCAAAAACTAACAAATTCTAAAATGTTATAACATGGTTATTTTTAAGCGCTTTTAATTCTCTACAACGTGATTTAAAATTTAAATATAAAAAATATATAGGGTTTTTTTAAAAAAAAAAAAAAATCTGTACACAACAACAATACAATTACTCGTAAACGAACAAATTTTAAAATGTTATAACATGGTCATTTTAAAGCTCTTTAATGCACAAAAATCGTATGCTGACCATAAGTATTTAAAACTTATATATTTTTTTTTTAAAAAAAAAGGCTTGCTGTACATCCATTACATTATTTTCACAAAGAAAAACTTCATTTTAAAATTCTTTAATATAGCTATTTTAAAGATTTTTAAATGCTTAATAACATGATGTTAGGCAAAAGTATTTAAAATACCAAGGGTGTATAAAAAAAGAAGTACTTTGTTCACAAAACCATTTCATACTCAAAACCTACCAAATTCTAAAATTTTAACTCATGGTCATTTTAATGCTCTTATAATGCTTAACAACCAGATTTTAACTTAAATATTTAAAAAAATATAGGGTTTTTAAAAAAAAAGAAGCAATCTGTACAGAAAAACTTCAATTACTCGAAAACAGCATATTTTAAAATGTTTTAATATGTTCAATTTTAAGCTCTTTATATGCTCTAAAATCTTATGCTAAACTTTAGTATTTGAAACAATAGGTTTTCTAAAAAAGAAAAGAAACTAGGTGTACACATAAATTTTAATTCTCAAAGAAAATCTTTTTAAAATGTTTTAAAATGGCCATTTAAAATCTCTTTCAATGCCCAAAAACATGATGTTAAGCAAAAGAATTTAAAATACATAGGGTGTCTATAAAAAAAGAAGTACTTTGTTCACAAAAACATTAATAACTCAAAAACTACAAATTCTAAAATTTTAAATCATGGTCATTTTAATGCTCTTATAATGCTTACAAACAGATTTCAAACTTAAGAATTCAAAAATATAGTGTTTTAAAAAGAAAAATATGGATTCAGTAAAAAAAAACTTCAACAACTCAAAAAAAAAGCAAATTTTAAAATGTTTTAATATTGTCATTTTAAAACTCTTTAAATGCTCTTAAAGAGTATGCTAAACTTAAGTATTTAAAACGTATAGGTTTTCTAAAAAAAAAAAAGAAACAAGCTGTACACATAAACTTTAATTTCGCAAAGACAGACTTATTTTAAAATGTTTTAAAATAGCCATTTTAAAGCTCTTTTAATGCTTAATAACATGATGTTAAGCAAAAGTATTTAAAATACATAAGGTGTCTAAGAAAAAAGAAGTACTTTGTACACAAAAAAACATTAATAACTCGAAAACTAAGAAATTCTAAAATGTTATAACATGGTCATATTAAAGTGCTTTTAATGCTCTACACCTGAATTAAAACTAAGTATTTAAAATATAATAGGGTTTTTAAAAAAAAAGAAGGAATATGCACACACATAAACTTCAATTACTCGAAAACTAGCATATTTTAAAATGTTTTATTATGTTCAATATTAAGCTCTTTATATGCTCTAAAATCTTTTGCTAAACTTTAGTATTGACACTTATAGGTTTTCTAAAAAAAAAGAACCAAGCTGTACACAATACAATTAAATTTCTCAAAAACCCAACGATTGTTGACGTCCCAGATGGGGTTGTCAAAAAGGAGTGAGAAACAATATTTATTTTCTTTTTTTCCGGTCAATCTTTTCTAGAATTTACTCGGTTAGGAAGTCCCTGTTTTGAGTCAATCCGTGGAGCCGGACTTTACTCGGGATCTGGGCAAAAGGAACTTTTATCCCAAAATAAGTAAAATCTTTTACTTACCTTGGGGCGGCTGCTCAATAGGTTGTTGAAGATGGTGAATTATGTTGATTCGTCAGTGATTTGGATTGACTTCCCTGATAATAATTGAGGATTTTGGCCAACAGGATTTTAATTCCAATCACAATAACACGATATTAGGTAAAAACAAAAGATAGTCTAATAACAGTTGATATTAAAAATTATACACTGAGTTTACACAACTTATGTCGCAATATTAGAAAGAAACGACCGTGTCACAGAGCAAACGTAACTTAACGCAGTATATAGTAAAGATGCGAGAACGTACCCTTTATAATAGTTGTACAAAAATATTCAAGATTTATATCTTAAAAGTAGAGTTGATGTTTTATAAGTATAAGGATTGTCGATAGACTAAAGAAAAAGAAACTATAAAAGAAGAAATTATATCGAGTATGAACTATAAGGAGCAAGTAACTATTATAAATGAACCATAAATGAGCAAGAAACTATAATAAAATGAAGCATGCGCTTAAATCTTTTCCCACTTTTATACTTTCTCTCCTATATTTAAATATCGTAGTTAGCTACAGATCACGTGATCCCCGTGCGATTACGCGATCACGCAAACACGCGCTTTTCATTCTTGGATCACGTGATCAGCTTGTTCTCTTTTATTTTCTTATATTTGACTGAATATATATATGTTTATATATGTTACAATGAAGGTTGAGAACACTTACGCGATCCGCGCGCGATCACGTTTTCTTCATGCTTGGATCACGTGATCGACATGTTTACGACTACGTACGCAAAAGGAATAGATCACTGATCGGCGTGATTTATTAATAGACAAAGAAAAGGGAATGGATCACGTGATCGGAGTGTTCTCTTTAATTTCTTATATTAATCTTCAAATATCTTCTTCTTCTTCTTTCTTTAGTTTAGGCAAATTGCCTGTTCCTTAACGACGTTTTTCTGCCTATTGCACTGTTAAATGGTCGCACCATCGTTTTCGTGGGCGTCCCGTGCTTCTGCGGCCTGCCGGTGACTTATCCCGTGCAATTCTGACAATTCTTCTATTGTCCATTCTACTGATGTGCTCGTTCCATTCTTTTTTTCTTTTTAGTATCCATACGTTGATATGTTTCCACTTTTCATGTTCTTCTTATATCTTCACTTCTCTCTCGATCCAGCAGTGTTTTTCAACTATTCTGCGAAGCACTCTCATTTCAGTTGTCTCTAGTAACTGTTTCGTTTTCGCCGTGTCTGGTCGAGTTTCTCGGTATATGACATAATAGGTCTTACCATTGCCTTGTAATTCTTGCTTTGGTCTCTATGTCAATGTTTTTATTTTCGCCATATTGTGTCATTCAAACAACCTGCTAGTCTGGATGCTTCGTTGTCTGTTCTCTTACCTCTGCTTCGACATCACCATATCCTGAGATTTCTATTCCTAGGTATTTAAATCTCATTTCCTGCTGAATAACCTTCCCTTCAATTTCCAGTTTGCATCTTAACGGTGTCTTTGATGTTGTCATGCATTTTGTTTTCTGGGCCGATATTTTCATGTTGAATGATTTGGCTATGCAGTTAAATCGGTGTAGTAAACGTTGTAGATCATCCTCATTTTCGGCCACTAATACAGCGTCATCAGCATAGCATAGGATGGTTATTTCTTCGCTGCCCATTTTATATCCTTTTAGCAGTCTTACGTTTCTTATATATTTCGTCCATGATGATGTTAAAAAGCAGGGGACTTAGGGAATCCCCTTGTCGGATACCACGACCTGCATCAATCGGTTCAGTCAAGGCACCATTTATCCTTGCTTGGATCTTGTTGTTTCTATAGATGTTCTCAATGGTCTTAATAAGATTATTCGGAATTGTCGGTTAAAGGAAGGAGGTGAATAACATCCTTTAATTGCACCCGGTCAAATGCTTTTTCCAGATCAATGAAACACATATATGCTGGTCTGTTGTATTCAATTGATTTTTCTGTTATCTGTCTTATGATGAAAACCGCGTCTGTGCATGATCTACCTGATCTGAATCCCTGTTGTTCGTCTTCTAGATTCGTTAAGCTGTTAATTTTATTCGTTATGACTTTTGTTGTTAGTTTCAATGAAGTATTTAAAAGATTTATTCCCCTGTAGTTTGTAGGTAGTTTTTTTGTCTCCTTTTTAAACATAACTATAGTTTGTGCTGGTCGCCATTCATAAGGTATTTTGTGTTGGCATAGTATTTTTTGGATTAGGAATGTTAACTTGTTGTGTGAACGTTGGCCACCATATTTTAGTAATTCGTTTGGGATGCCGTCTTGCCCTGAGCTCTTCCTATTCTTTAGTTTTCGAATAGCGTTTCTACATCACTGGACTCAATTTGTATGTCGTTTTTTAGTTACTATTTCTGGCGTATTTAGTTCCACTTGAGGTTTCTTCTGATTTATAGAGTTCTGTTAAGTAACTAATCCAGGTTTCTCTTGTGATTCTGTTGTTCGATCATTTCGTTGACCTCCTTTCTTTGATTTCTAATAAATCGCCAGATTTGTTTTTGTAGTCCATAGAAGTCACTCTCCATTCTCTTCGAGAAAATCTCCCAATGATGTTGTTTTGTTTGCCTTACTAATGTCGCTGCTTGATTCCGGATTCGTCTATACATTTCGTATGATTCAGGTGTTCGTAATGTCCTATATTAAGGTATGCCATTTTCTTTTTTTTGCATATTTCCTTAATCTCTGGGCGGAACCATGGGGTCTTGATCATTCTAGCCCGGTTTTTTACAGTTCGTGTTCCCAGGGCTTCGTATGCAGCTTCTAAAATGTTGGTTCTTAGTTTCTTCCAGGCTATGTTTATGTTTCTTCTTCTTTATTGGGTCTTTTTCGATTTTTTCTATCAACCTTTTCTCGTATAGTTGTTTGGTTGTAAGTTCCATAGTGACTCGATGTTTATTTTCGATTCTTGAGTTGCTCGTGCAAGATTCCCTTGGGGTTTAAACTTCATTCTTATTTTTCAATAGAGCAGGCTATGATCGCTTCCTACATTCGCGGAGTTTAATGTCCTAACATCTAGTATTTGGTTTGGTTGGGACATATCTGTTAGTAACAATGTAATCAATTGTAGACCTGAAGCCTCTGGTGTTGCTGCATGTAAATTTATACTGTTCCTTATGATTGTAAAATGTGTTATTATCCTTAGCTCGTTAAATGTGCATAGTTGTGTCATTAGTTCTCCATTGTCATTTAACACGTTTTCGTTGAAAACTTTGGTTTTATTCCAGGTATTATTTCATTTCCGATGCGAGCGTTGAAATCTCAAGGATTATCATTTGTTGGTTACTTGGTAATGATCCGACTAAATTTTGTAGTGTTGGTCGTAAAGGCTTCTCTTTCTTCTTTTGGTTTGTTTCTTCAGGTGCATATATTGACACTATATTTAATTTTTGGTCTACCGCTTTCATTTTTCAACCAAGATTCGTGAAGATACGTAGCTACATTCTTGTATGTTACTTTGAATATTTCTTGGACACTGCGATGGGCTACCCCTTTTTTTGCCCTGGTTTGTTTTTCCGACTCCACTATATATTACCAGGTAGTCGTCATATTGTATTTGCCCTTTGCCTTTCTTTTTGTTTCTTGTAAGGCGCAAATATCAATGTTGTTGTCTTTTAGTTCTTGCAGGGTCTCCTGGTCTTTGTTGTTCAGTGATTTTTATTCCATGTAGCCACGCGCAGTATATATTTTTTCTTCCATTCCTTTTTCCTTTTTCTTTCCGGGGTCGTCATCGATAAATCCGTCCTTTTCGAGGCATAAGTTCGTCTTTTTTAGCAAATTTCCTTTTTTACGTTGGGTAGGGAGCTAGCCTGACCCAACAACCTTCCTCCTTTTCCCGGGCTTAGGACCGGCAACATGATCGCTGATTTCGATGTTCCATCGATCATGCAGGCGGAGTTTCTTCAAATATATTAATATATATTATTAATATTATTACAATATATAAATATAATATAATAATATAAATTATATTAAATAATTAAATTATTAATTATATTAATGAAATATAATATATTTCATATAAATACATATATAATTATGATATAAAATATATATCTATATATATATAAATATGTGTTACGATAAGAGTTGAGAACACTTACAATCGCGTAAAGTCGTCGTTAAGACGTTATACATGGTTGTTTACGAACGACTATTTCTAAACTCTACTTTATTAAATTTTGTTTTTATACTATTATTAGCAATATATATAATACTAAATTATATATATAATATAGATATGTATGTGGGAAGGGAAATTAGACAAAGGGCTATGAATTAAGATATGAATATTCGAGAACGATCATTGCAATATATCCGTATTTCAAGGAAAAACAAGTTGTTTGTCAGTTAGGAAGGGATAGAAAAATTTAAGAAGAAACGTAAAGATAGGAATATTGGGAACTATCGTTGCTAAATATTACGCCTTTAGGAAGCAAACAGCTATTATTGTATCAGATTAATTTGTATTCACATTAAAACATTCTATTCTCCTTATATTGGAATCCTACATGTATTATATTAAATATTTATTATTAATATATTATTATTCTTTCTCATAAATAAAACGATGGTCATTCATGGAAATGCCTATAAAGTTAACAAATCGGGTAAACGTCGTCACTAGGACTGACAATATTGTTAAAATGTTTACAATAGCTATTTTAAAGCTAATTCAATGCCCAACAACATGATATTAAGCAAAATAATTTAAAATACATTGGGTGTCTAAAAAAAAGGGAGTACTTTTGTACACAAAAAAAACATTAATAACTCGAAAACTAAGAAATTCTAAAATGTTATAACATTGTCATTATAAAGCGCTTTTAATGCTCTAGAACCTGAGTAAAAACTTAAGTATTAAAATACATAAAGTGTCTAAAAAAAAAAGTACTTTGTACACAAAATCATTATAACTCGAAAACTAAGAAATTCTAAAATGTTATAACTTGGTCATATTTAAGCGCTATTAATGCTCTACAACCTAAATTAAAACTTAAGAATTTAAAATATATAGGGGTTTTAAAAAAAAAAAAGAAGGAATATGCACACATAAACTTCAATTACTCGAAAAACTAGCCTATTTTAAAATGTTTTATCATGTTCAATATAAGCTCTTTATATGCTCTAAAATCTATGCTAAACTTTAGTATTTGAAACTTATAGCGTTCTCTAAAAAAGAAAAAAAAACAAGGTGTAAATATAAATTTACTTTCTCAAAGAAAATCTTTTTTTTTAAATGTTTAAAATGGCCATTTAAAATCTCCTTTAATGCCCAAAAACATGATGTTAAGCAAAAGAATTTAAAATACATAAGGTGTCTATAAAAAGAATTACTTTGTACACACAAAAAATTAATAACTCGAAAACTAACAAATTCTAAAATGTAATACATGGTTATTTTAAAAGCGCTTTTAATTCTCTACAACGTGATTTAAAATTTAAATATAAAAAATATATAGGGTTTTTTAAAAAAAAAAAGAATCTATACACAAAAAATACAATTACTCGTAAAACTAACAAATTTTAAAATGTTATAAATGGTCATTTTAAAACTCCTTTAATGGCACAAAAATCGTATGCTGACCATAAGTAGTTTAAAAACTTATATATTTTTTTTAAAAAAAAAGGAGTTGCTGTACACAGTACTTAAGTTCACAAAGACAAACTTATTTTAAAATTTTTTTAATATAGCTATTTTAAAGATTTTAAATGCTTAATAAAATTATGTTAGGCAAAGTATTTAATACAAGGGTGGTATAAAAAAAAAGAAGTACTTTGTTCACAAAAACATTATTAACTCAAAAACTAACAAATTCTAATTTTAAATCATGGTCATTTTAATGCTCTTATAATGCTTAACAACCAGATTTTAAAACTTAAATATTTAAAAATATAGGGTTTTTAAAAAAAAGAAGGAATCTGTACAGAAAAACTTCAATTACTAGAAACAACACATTTTAAAATGTTTTAATATGTTCAATTTTAAGCTCTTTATATGCTCTAAAATCTTATGCTAAACTTTAGTATTTGAAACTAATAGGTTTTCTTCTAAAAAGAAAAGAAACAAGGTGTACACATAAATTTGAATTTCTCAAAAAAAATCTTTTTTTAAAATTTTTGAAAATGGCCATTAAAATCTCTTTTCAATGCCTTAAAACATGATGTTAAGCAAAAGAATTTAAAATACATAGGGTGTCTATAAAAAAAAAAGTACTTTGTACACAAGAACATTAATAACTCGAAAACTAACAAATTATAAAATTTTATATCATGGTCTTTTTATTGCTCTTATAATGCTTAACAACCAGATTTTAAACTTAATATTTAAAAATATTAGGGTTTTTAAAAAAAAGAAGGAATCTGTACAGAAAAACTTCAATTACTCGAAAACAAGCATATTTTAAAATGTTTTAAAATGTTCAATTTTAAGCTCTTTATATGCACTAAAATCGTATGCTAAACTTTAGTATTTAAACTTATAGGTTTTCTAAAAAAAGGAAAGAAACAAGCTTTCACATAAATTTTTACTTACTTAAGACAAACTTATTTTAAATTTTTTAAAATAGCCATTTTAAGCTTCTTTTAATGCCCAAAACATGATGTTAAGCAAAAGAATTTAAAGATACATAAGGTGTCCTATAAAAAAAGAATACTTGTACACACAAAAAATAATAACTCGAAAACTAAAACTAAAATCTAAATGTTATAACATGGTCATTTAAAGCTCTTTTAATGCACAAAAATCGTATGCTGACCAAAGTATTATAACTTATATATTTTTTTAAAAAAAAAAAGGAGTAGCTGTACACAATAAATTATAATTTCACAAAGACAAACTTATTTTAAAATTTTTTAATATAGCTATTTTAAAAATCTTTTAATGCCTAATAACATGATGTTGGGGCAAAGTATTTAAAATAAAAAGAAGGGTGTAAAAAAAAAAGAAGTACTTTGTTCACAAAAACATTATTAATTCAAAAACTACAAATTCTAAAATTTTAAATCATGGTCATTTTAATGCTTTTATAATGCTTTAACAACCAGATCTTAAACTAAAATATTTAAAATTATAGGTTTTAAAAAAAGAAGGAATCTGTACAGAAAAACTTCAATTACTCGAAAACAAGCATATTTTAAAATGTTTTAATATGTTCAATTTTAAGCACTTTATATGCTCTAAAATCTTATGCTAAACTTTAGTATTTGAAACTTATAGGTTTTCTAAAAAAAAGAAACAACTGTACAAATAAACTTTAATTTCACAAAAACAACTTATTTTAAAATGTTTTTAAACAGCCTTTTAAAGCTCTGTCACGTCATATTGACAACTAATTTCGAAAATTCAAGTATTTATAGTAAATCTGAATTTGTCATAATTCTATATATTTAGCGTTAATATTTGCTTTTTCTTCATTAACAAATTTGTACTTATATGTTTTGTATTCTAATATATGTGTAGTACGCGATGTTTTTCTTTACATATTGTATAATTTGCACTTTTATCTAATAAGTACTCTCATGAACGACCATCGATATTTGCATTTTTGTTAACATATGGAAATTAGAATGGTACAGATCAATTGTCGTTCATGTGAAAACCTACCTTATCTACCAATAGGGTCGTTAAGTAGGTTGTCGATAAGTGGAAGTCTGTAATACCGACTTCGTGCTCCTACATTACCGACACTTGTTATTAACATTTGGTTAATATAACAATGCTATTTGCATTTATCTTTAAGTAAATGGTTTCTACAAATAAAATTGTGAATATATTTTGTTGTTCTTTTAATTAAGAATAAATTTTAACAGTTATTATAATTAATAGAACAAATAGTTAATAACATTTATATAAAGTAATAATGTTAGCTGGAACATAAAATTCCCACAGTCGTAATAAAGCACACTTGCAATGAAAGAAAAATCTCTTGGCTCAAGTATAGGCGCACGTGCAGTTCTGGGAATTTCTGCTGATAGTAACCTGATACTTTAGTCGCTACCGGGAATCAGCGCTTGATATAGAAATGATATTTTTTTCGAAGCAAATCCATTCCCAGCTGACGACAGCAGTTTAGAGCTTGATTGTAACTAATATTTATTCACACGTGCAAACTTAAAAGATCAGCAGATTCCTTTCCCACGGGTTGGTAAAAGTCTGTAGTGGAGGAAGCACCTAGCGCGAGTAGGGGTACCTCCCACTAGGCCGTACGGGGACTGTACGTGGGGAGCTTAGAGACTCCTCGCCGTCAGTCTACTGGCAACCATTATACTTAAAAGACATAAAAAGTCTACTAACTACTTGATTAGTTCGCTTCATAAATAGTCTATTGCGTGAACCTAGTAATTTTGACGGTTTTTACAATTTAATATCTGTTACCGTGAGTCGATCAGTAAGACCTAACACCGTAAGTCGAGTGTGTTCGCGTCGAACCTTTGTCTACTATTTCTGCGTCGACTAAGTTCGATATTTGGTTCGTAGTATGACAATTGCTATGTGGTTCGACATCTGTTATTGAATTCGACATCTATTACTAAGTTTGCTACGTTTGTCAACGAGTTTTTCGATAATTGTTTTCTTAATCTTTACATTTATAAAAGTTTTACATTTGCTATTGTCTGTGTTTCGTATTGTGAGTTATACTGTGCATAACCTTGTGTGGTTTATTGTTAAAGTTTACTTAAGAATATACTGTTATTTTACCTAAAATTTTTGGAATTGTTTCGAACCAACAACTAAGCTCCTTTTGCACCTGATTCCTTGTACCTATCTCATAATTCAACAGTAGCACAATTGGAATTAAGGAGCTCCGGAATAGACAGCACAGGGGACCACACTCCGAGGATTCCGTAAAATCATAGGAGCAATATTAAACATCAAGGTAAGTTGTCATCTCTTACTAATTAAAGGAGTTAAGCGTCCGCTTCTAGCCTAGATCCCGGGTAAAGTACTGGCTTACAGGCTGACCCAAAATAGGGCATTTATTCTCTTTGCCGAGAAGACAGCAAGAAAGTCGGTATCGGATCGGAGAAGTTATCTAAAATTGTTCTTGCTCCTTGGCAGTCCTCTTCTAGGACGTCACAGGAAGGCAGGCAAAAACTGGTGGCGAGCGTGGGATAGATAAAGGGAAGTGAGAATCTTAACCTAATTTAGCTCGAATCCTAAGTTGTGGGATCATTGCTATAGTTCCAATATAAAAGAAAATATTTCATATAGTTGAAGATGGCAACAGACCGTGCACGCGTAGAAAGACAGTCTTCCATCTCTGACGGGGCGATGGGTGGATTCAATGACGAATTAGGCGGAAAAAGAATTATTAATAAGAAAAAGTGGATGGAAGAAATCATTTTGTTCCAAGAACAGTTAAATAATTTGCAGTTGGAAAGTTAAAAAAGACAGGGAGAGAAACTAGACGGAGAGAGAGAGCGAGATTGAAAATCAAAGAAAAGAGTTAGCACATAGAGAGCGTAAACTAGAATTAAGGAAGAAGAATTCGTAGGTCTATGGGCGAAGATTTTGAGAGCTTCCGAGGATTTGAACGATCGCGAACTCCGGTAGACTCATTTATCACCATATCAAGAACGCCAAATTTGTCGCCATCCAGTTTTCCACGGCCTGTTCCACCGCGTCAAACTATCGTTACTCCTTTGCCAAATAGTAACGATTTGAAAAAGAGAAATGAGCGACTAAAGCGTGAATTAGATTTATTGGGCAGATGGGGAGTAGTTGCTGCATCTCGTCCGCCCTCTCCTCTTCCGTACAACGAATGCTTATGTTAAATTGCGTGGAAATTGGGAAGCGGTACCGAGGTTTGATGGGCACAACATCTCGGTTACTCAGTTTGCAAGAGCTTGTAAAAGAGCTCTTGATCTTTGCCGCGTTGTTATTCTGCGAAACAGAAACTTCACTAACCAGGCTGCTTATCTCAAAATTAAACGGACACGCATACGTTGTTGTAGAGGATCTGAAAATAACTAAAGTAGAGCAATTAAATAGATAGGCTGAAGGATGCTTTCTTGCCAGCACACGGGACGAATTACTATCGCGACAACTAGCAACCGAGTTTTAAAAAGCCAAAGGAGCACGTTCTTGATTACTTTAGTCGCGTCCGTGGTCTAACTCAGTCAATAATTGATGAGGAATCGAAGCAGGTTGGGCGTTTAGAACGATCTGTTGAGCGCAAAATAGAAGAGGAAGGCCTTGACGCCTTCATTCGCGGTCTTCCGTCAGATTACCGAACTGCATTGCGATTCGAACGGTATACCGATTTTAGTTCAGCCTTAAATTGTTTTGCTGCGAATTGACAAACAAATTCAAGAGGACGACCAAAAAGAACGGCTTTCTCCTCCTATTATAGGAGCCGTGTCGCGAATATCAGACAAATAAAAGGAAATAATGGTCTGTAATCACTGCAAAAAGCCAGGGTCATAAGGAAAACAATTGCTGGCTAAAAGAAAGTCAGGAATGAGTTCACCAAGTCCATCAATCATCTAATAAAGTCGGTTTTAAAACGAAGAGAAGGTCATTTGTAATTATTGCAAAAAAATAGGCCATTGGAAATACGAGTGTCGATCGCTAAAATATAATAATGATTAAACGAATAATCAGAACCAGGGAAACGACGGGAAGGGTCCGGCGGCGGACGCACGTCCGTTTCCCCCTCTCCCAAACCGCGTCC
>QUOH01000050.1:341738-367450 GCA_010416925.1 Polistes metricus
AATTTTAATATGTTATAACAAGGTCATTTTAAAGCTCTATTAATGCATAAAAACATGATCTTAAGCAAAAGTTATTGAAATATATAGGGTGTCTATAAAAGAAGGAGAACTATTTACACAAAAACATTTATATCACGGAAACTAACGAATTTTAAATTGTTTCAAAAGAGACAAGATAAGCTCATTTAATGCCAAACAATATTAGGTTTAGCAAAAGTTTTTAAAATACATAGGGTGTCTATAAAAAAATAAGAATTCTGTAAACAAAAGCTTGAATATCTCGAAAACTAACAAATTCACAAATTTTATAACATTGTCATTTTAAAGCTATTTTAATGCTCTTCAACATGATTTAAAACTTAAGTATTTAAAATATATAGGGGGTTTAAAAAAAAAGGAGTACTTTGTACACAAAAACATTAATAACTCGAAAACTAACAAATTTTAATATGTTATAACAAGGTCATTTTAAAGCTCTATTAATGCATAACAACATGATCTTAAGCAAAAGTTATTGAAATATATAGGGTGTCTATAAAAGCAGGAGAACTATTTACACAAAAACATTTATATCACGGAAACTAACGAATTTTAACTTGTTTCAAAAGAGACCGATAAGCTCCTTTAATGCCAACCAATATTAGGTTTAGCAAAAGTTTTTGAACTACATAGGGTGTCTATAAAAAAATAAGAATCTGTAAACAAAAGCTTGAATATCTCGAAAACTAACCAAATTCACAATTTTATAACATTGTCATTTTCAAGCTATTTTAATGCTCTTCCACATGATTTAAAACTTAAGTATTTAACATATATAGGGGGTTTAAAAAAAAGGAGTACTTTGTACACAAAACCATTAATAACTCGAAAACTAACAAATTTTCATATGGTTATAACAAGGTCATTTTAAAGCTCTTTTAATGCATAACAACATGATGTTAAGCAAAATTTATTCAAATATATAGTGTTTGCAAAAAAGAAGGAGTACTCTGTATTCAAAAACATTTATATCTCGGAAAAAAAAAGAATTTCAATTGTTTCAAAAGTGACAATTTAAAGCTCATTTAATGACAAAAACAACATTAGGTTTAGCAAAAGTTTTTGAAATAATAGGGGGTTCTATAAAAAAAGAAGTACTCTGTACACAAAAGCTTGAAATATCTCGAAAACTAACAGATTCTCAAATTTTATAACATGGTCATTTTAAAGCTATTTTAATGCCCAACAACATGATATACAGCAATAGAATTCAAAATACATAGGGTGTCTAAAAAAAAAGGATTACTTTGTACACAAAAACATTAATAACTCGAAAACTAACAAATTTTAATATTTTATAACAAGGTCATTTTAAAGCTCTATTAATGCATAACAACAGGATGTTAAGCAAAAGTTATTGAAATATATAAGATGTCTAAAAAAGAAGGAGTACTCTGTACACTAAAAACATTTATATCTCAAAAAGTAACCGAATTTTAAAATGTTTCAAAAGAGTCAAGTTAAAGCTCATTTAATGCAAAACAACATTAGGTTTAGCAAAAGTGTTTGAAATACATAGAGTGTCTATAAAAAAATAAGTACTCTGTACACAAAAGCTTGAATATCTCGAAAACTAACCAATTCTCAAATTTTATAACATGGTCATTTTAAAGCTATTTTAATGCTCTACAACCAGTTTTAAAAGTTATTATTTAAACATATACAGGGTGTTTAAAAAAGAAGAAATCTGTTTACTTAAACTTCCATTACTCGTAAACTAGCATATTTTAAAATGTTTAAATATGTACATTTAAGGCTCTTTATATGCTCTAAAATATTATGCTAAACTTTAGTATTTGAAACTAATAGTTTTTCTAAAAAAAAAGAAAGTAGCTGAACACATAAATAAGAATTTCTGAAAGACCAACTTATATTTAAATGTTTTAAAATAGCCATTTTTAAACTGTTTCAATGCCAAACAACATGATATCAAGCAAAGAATTTAAAATACATAGGTGTCTAAAAAAAATGGAGAACTCTGTACACAAAAAACATTTATATCTCGGAAACTAACGAATTTTAAATTGTTTCACAAGTGACAATTTAAAGCTCATTTAATGCCAAACAACATTAGGTTTAGCAAAAGTTTCTGAAATACATAGAAGGTCTATAAAAAAAAAGTGCTCTGTACACAAAAGCTTGAATATCTCGCAAACCTAACAAATTCACAAATTTTATAACATTGTCATTTTAAAGCTGTTTCAATGCCAAACACATGATATCAAGCAAAAGAATTTAAATACATAGGGTGTCTAAAAAAAAAAGGAGACTTTACACAAAAAAACATTAATAACTCGAAAACTAACCAATTTTAATATGTTATAACAAGGTCATTTTAAAGCTCTATTAATGCCTAACACGTGATCTTAAGCAAAAGTTATTGAACTATATATCGGTGTCTATAAAAGAAGGAGAACTATTTACACAAAAACATTTATATCACGAAAACTAACAAATTTTAAATTGTTTCAAAATAGACAAGATAAGCTCATTTAATGCCAAACAATATTAGGTTTAGCAAAAGTTTTTAAAATAAATAGGGTGTCAATAAAAAAATAATAACTCTGTAAACAAAAGCTTGAATATCTCGAAAACTAACAAATTCACAAATTTTATAACATTGTCATTTTAAAGCTATTTTAATGCTCTACAACCTGATTTAAAACTTAAGTATTTAAAATATATTGGGGGTCTAAAAAAAAAGGAGTACTTTGTACACAAAAACATTAATAACTCGAAAACTAACAAATTTTAATATGTTATAACAAGGTCATTTTAAAGCTCTATTAATGCATAACAACATGATGTTAAGCAAAAGTTATTTAAATATATAGGGTGTGTAAAAAAGAAGGAGTACTCTGTACAAAAAAACATTTATATCTCGGAAAAGAAAGGATTTTAAATTGTTTCAAAAGAGACAATTTAAAGCTCATTTAATGCCAAACAACATTAGGTTTAGCAAAAGTTTTTGAAATACATAGGGGGTCTATAAAAAAAGAAGTCCTCTGTACACAAAAGCTTGAAAACTCGAAAACTAACAAATTCTCAAATTTTATAACATGGTCATTTGAAAGCAATTTTAATGCTTTACAACCTGATTAAAAACTTAAGTATTTAAAATATATTGGGGGTCTAAAAAAAAAGGAGTACTTTGTACACAAAAACATTAATAACTTGAAAATTGACAAATTTTAATATGTTATAACAAGGTCATTTTAAATATCTATTAATGCATAACAACATGATGTTAAACAAAAGTTATTCAAATATATAGGGTGTGTAAAAAAAAAGGAGTACTCTTTACACAAAAACATTTATATCTCGGAAAAGAAAGAATTTTAAATTGTTTCAAAAGTGACAATTTAAAGCTCATTTAATGCCAAACAACATTAGGTTTTGCAAAAGTTTTCGAAATACATAAGGGGTCTATAAAAAAAGAAGTACTCTGTACACAAAAGCTTGAATATCTCGAAAACTAACAAATTCACAAATTTTATAACATTGTCATTTTAAAGCTGTTTCAATGCCCAACAACATGATATCAAGCAATAGAATTTAAAATACATAGGGTGTCTAAAAAAAAAGGAGAACTTTGTACACAAAAACATTAATAACTCGAAAACTGACAAATTTTAATATGTTATAACAATGTCATTTTTAAGCTCTATCAATGCATAAAAACATGATGTTAAGCAAAAGTTTTGTAAATATATAGAATCTCTAAAAAAAAGGAGAACTCTGTACACAAAAACATTTATATCTAAAAAACTAAGAAATTTTAAAATGTTTCAAAATAGACAAGTTAAAGCTCATTTAATGCCAAACAACATTAGGTTTAGCAAAAGTTTTTGAAATACATAGGGTGTCTATAAAAAAAAAAGTACTCTGTTCACAAAAACTAGAATATCTCGAAAACTAACAAATTCTCAAATTTTATAAGATGATCATTTTAAAGCTATTTTAATGCTCTACAACCAGATTCGAAACTTTATTATTTAAAATGGACAGGGTGTTTTAAAAAAAGGAAGGAATCTGTACACGTAAACTTCAATTACTCGTAAACTATCATATTTTAAAATGTTTTAATAGGTACATTTTTAGGCTCTTTATATGCTCTTAAATATTATGCTAATCTTTAGTATTTGAAACTAATATATTTTCTAAAAAAAAAGAAAGTAGCTGAACACATAAATAAGAATTTCTCAAAGACCAACTTATTCTAAAATGTTTTAAAATAGCCATTTTAAAGCTGTTTCAATGCCCAACAACATGATATCAAGCAAAAGAATTTAAAATACATAGAGTGTCTAAAAAAAAAGGAGTACTTTGTACACAAAAACATTAATAACTCGAAAACTAACAAATTTTAATATGTTATAACAAGGTCATTTTAAAGCTCTATTAATGCATAAAAACATGATCTTTAGCAAAAGTTATTGAAATATATAGGGTGTCTAAAAAGAAGGAGAACTATTTACACAAAAACATTCATATCTCGGAAACTAACGAATTTTAAATTGTTTCAAAAGAGACAAGATAAGCTCATTTAATGCCAAACCATATTAGGTTTAGCAAAAGTTTTTAAAAAACATAGGGTGTCAATATAAAAATAATAACTCTGTACACAAAAGCTTGAATATCTCGAAAACTGACAAATTCACAAATTTTATAACTTTGTCATTTTAAAGCTATTTTAATGCTATGCAACCTGATTTAAAACTTAAGTATTTTTTAAAATATATTAGGGGTCTAAAAAAAAGGAGTACTTTGTACACAAAAACATTAATAACTCGAAAACTAACAAATTTTAATATGTTATAACAAGGTCATTTTAAAGCTCTATCAATGCGTAACAACATGATGTTAAGCAAAAGTTATAGAAATATATAGAGTGTCTAAAAAAAAAGGAGAACTCTGTACACAAAAACTTTTATATCAAAAAAACTAAAAAATTTTAAAATGTTTCAAAATAGGCAAGTTGAAGCTCATTTAATGCCAAACAACATTATGTTTAGCATAAGTTTAGCAATACATTACGGTGTCTATAAAAAAAATAAGTACTCTGTACACCCAAACTAGAATATCTCGAAAACTAACAAATTCTCAAATTATATAACATGTTCATTTAAAGCTATTTTAATGCTCTACAACCAGTTTAAAATTTTATTATTTTAAAATATACAGGGTGTTTTAAAAAGAGAAATCTGTCACACCTAAACTTCAATTACTCGTAAACTAGCATATTTTAAAATTGTTTAAATATGTACATCTTAAGGCTCCTTATATGCTCTAAAAATATTCTGCTAAACTTTAGTATTTGAAAACTACTAGGTTTTCTAAAAAAAAAGAAGTAGCTGAACACATAAATAAGAATTTCTTAAAGACCAACTTATATTTAATGTTTTAAATAGCCATTTTAAAACTGTTTCAATGCCAAACAACATGATATCAAGCAAAATAATTTAAAATACATAGGGTGTCTAAAAAAATGGAGAACTCTGTACCAAAAACATTTTATCTCGGAAAACTAACGAATTTTAAATGTTTCAAAAGTGACAATTTAAAGCTTATTTAATGCCAAACAACATTAGTTTAGCAAAAGTTTTTGAAATACATGGGGGGTCTATAAAAAAAGAAGTACTCTGTACACAAAGCTTGAATATCTCGAAAACTAACAAATTCACAAAATTTTTATAACATTGTCATTTTAAAGCTGTTTCAATGCCCACACAACATGATATCAAGCAAAAGAATTTATAAAATACATAGGGTGTCTAAAAAAAGGAGTACTTTGTACACACAAAAACATAATAACAAGAAAACTAACCAATTTTAATATGTATAAACAAGGTCATTTTAAAGCTCTATTAATGCATAAAAACATGATCTTAAGCAAAAGTTATTGAAATATATCGGGTGTCTATAAAAGAAGGAGAACTATTACACAAAAAACATTTATATCACGGAAACAACACGAATTTTAAATTGTTTCCAAAGAGACAAGATAAGCTCATTTAATGCCACACATTATTAGGTTTAGCAAAAGTTTTTGAAATACATAGGGTGTCTATAAAAAAATAAAGAATTCTGTAAACAACAGCTGAATATCTCGAAAAACTAACAAATTCACAATTTTATAACATTGTCATTTTAAAGCTATTTTAATGGTCTTCAACATGATTTAAAACTTAAGTATTTAAAATATATAGGGGGTCTAAAAAAAAAGGAGTACTTTGTACACAAAAACATTAATAACTCGAAAACTAACAAATTTTAATATGGTATAACAAGGTCATTTTAAAGCTCTATTAATGCATAACAACATGATGTTAAGCAAAAGTTATTCAAATATATAGGGTGTGCAAAAAAGAAGGAGTACCCCTGTACACCAAAAACATTTATATCTCGGAAAAAAAAGAATTTTGAATTGTTTCAAAAGTGACAATTTAACGCTCATTTAATGCCATAACCTTATTAGGTTTAGCAAAAGTTTTTGAAATACATAGGGGGTCTATAAAAAAGAAGTACTGTACACAAAAGCTTGAATATCTCGAAAACTACAGATTCTCAAATTTTTTATAACATGTTCACTTTTTAAGCTATTTTAATGCTCTACAACCTGATTTAATACTTAAGTATTTAAAATAATTGGGTTTTTTAAAAAAAAAGAAGGATTCTGTACACGAAACCTTAATTACTCAAAAATAACACAAATTTTTATAAGTTATAACAATGTCATTTTTAAGCTCTATCAATGCATAACAACATGATGTTCAGCAAAAGTTTTTTAAATATATTAGAATGTCTAAAAAAAACGAGGAAATCTGTACACAAAAACATTCATATCTAAAAAACAAAGAAATTTAAAATGTTTCAAATTCGACACAGTTAAAGCTCATTTAATGCCAAACAATATTATGTTTAGCCAAACGTTTTTGAAATACATAGGGGGTCTATAAAAAAAAAGGACTCTACACAAAAGCTTGAATATCTCGAAAACTGACAAATTCACAAATTTTATAACTTTGTCATTTTAAAGCTGTTTCAATGCCCAACAAATGATATACAGCAATAGAATTTAAAATACATCGGGGTCTAAAAAAAAAAGGAGTACTTTGTACACAAAAACATAATAACTCGAAAACTAACAAATTTTAATATGTTATAACAAGGTATTTTTAAAGCTCTATTAATGCATAACAACATGATGTTAAGCAAAAGTTTGAAATATATAAGATGTCTAAAAAAGAAGGAGTACTTCTGTACACTAAAACATTTATATCTCAAAAAGTAACGAATTTTAAAATGTTTCAAAAGAGTCAAGTTTAAAGCTCATTTAATGCCAAACAACATTGGTTTAGCAAAAGTTTTGAAATACATAGGGGGTCTATAAAAAAAGAAGTACTCTGTACACAAAAGCTTGAATATCTCGAAAACTAACAGATTTTTAAATTTTATAACATGGTCATTTTAAAGCTATTTTAATGCTCTACAACCTGACTTAATACTTAAGTATTTAAAATATATTGGGTTTTTTTAAAAAAAAGAAGATTCTGTACACGAAAACTTTAATTACTCAAAAATAAACAAATTTAATAAGTTATCACAATGTCATTTTAAGCTCTATCAATGCATAACAACATGATGTTAAGCAAAAGTTTGTAAATATATAGAATGTCTAAAAAAAAAGAGGATATCTGTAACAAAAACATTCATATCTAAAAAACTAAGAAATTTAAAATGTTTCAAAATAGACAAGTTAAAGCTCATTTAATGCCAAACATACATTATGTTTAGCAAAAGTTTTTGAAATACATAGGGGGTCTATAAAAAAAAAAAGGACTCTGTACACAAAAGCTTGAATATCTCGAAAACTAACAAATTCTCAATTTTATAACATTGTCATTTTAAAGCTTATTTTAATGCTCTACAACCTGATTACAACTTAAGTATTTAAAATATATTGGGTTTTTAAAAAAAAGAAGGAATTCTGTACACGAAAACTTTAATAACTTGAAAACTAACAAATTTTAATATGTATAAACAAGGTCATTTTACAGCTCTATTAATGCATACAAACATGATGTCAAGCAAACGTTATTCAAATATATAGGGTGTGTAAAAAGAAGGAGTACTCTGTACACAAAAACATTATATCTCGGAAAAGACAGAATTTTAAATTGTTTCAAAGAGACAATTTAAAGCTCATTTAATGCCAAACAACATTAGGTTTAGCAAAAGTTTCTGAAATACATAGAAGGTCTATAAAAAAAAAGTGCTCTGTACACAAAAGCTTCAATATCTCGAAACGTACACAAATTCACAAATTTTATAACATTGTATTTAAAGCTGTTTTTAATGCCCAACAACATGATATCAAGCATAAGAATTTAAAATACATAGAGTGTCTAAAAAAAAAGGAGAACTTTGTACACAAAAACATTAATAACTCGAAAACTAACAAATTTTAATATGTTATAAAAAGGTCATTTTAAAGCTCTATAATGCATACCAACATGATGTTAAGCAAAAGTAATTAAATATCTAGGGTGTCGAAAAAGAAGGAGAACTCTTTACACAAAAACATTTATATCTCGGAAACTAACGAATTTTAAATTGTTTCAAAAGAGACAAGTTAAAGCTCATTAATGCCAAACAATATTAGGTTTAGCAAAGTTTTTAAAATACATAGAGTGTCAATAAAAAAATACAATCTGTAAACAAAAGCTTAAATATCTCGAAGACTAAAATTCACAAAATTTATAACATTGTCATTTTAAAGCTATTTCCAATGCTCTACAACCTGATTTAAAACTTAAGTATTTAAAATATATTCGGGGGTCTAAAAAAAAAAGGAGTACTTTGTACACAAAAACATTATTAACTCGAAAACTAACAAATTTTAATATGTTATAACAAGGTCATTTTAAAGCTCTATTAATGCATAACAACATGATGTTAAGCAAAAGTTATTCAAATATATAGGGTGTGCAAAAAAGAAGGAGTACTCTGTACACAAAAACATTTATATCTCGGAAAAAAAGAATTTTAAATTGTTTCAAAAGAGACAATTTAAAGCTCATTTAATGCCAAACAACATTAGGTTTAGCAAAAGTTTCTGAAATACATAGAAGGTCTTTAAAAAAAAAAGTGCTCTGTACACAAAAGCTTCAATATCTCGAAAAGTAACAAATTCACAAATTTTATAACATTGTCATTTTAAAGCTGTTTTAATGCCCAACAACATAATATTAAGCATAAGAATTTAAAATACATAGAGTGTCTAAAAAAAAAGGAGAACTTTGTACACAAAAACATTAATAACTCGAAAACTAACAAATTTTAATATGTTATAACAAGGTCATTTTAAAGCTCTATTAATGCATAACAACATGATGTTAAGCAAAAGTAATTAAAATATATAGGGTGTCTAAAAAAGAAGGAGAACTCTTTACACAAAAACATTTATATCTCGGAAACTAACGAATTTTAAATTGTTTCAAAAGAGACAAGTTAAAGCTCATTTAATGCCAAACAATATTAGGTTTAGCAAAAGTTTTTAAAATACATAGAGTGTCAATAAAAAAATAATAACTCTGTAAACAAAAGCTTAAATATCTCGAAGACTAAATATTCACAAATTTTATAACATTGTCATTTTAAAGCTATTTCAATGCTCTACAACCTGATTTAAAACTTAAGTATTTAAAATATATTCGGGGTCTAAAAAAAAGGAGTACTTTGTACACAAAAACATTATTAACTCGAAAACTAACAAATTTTAATATGTTATAACAAGGTCATTTTAAAGCTCTATTAATGCATAACAACATGATGTTAAGCAAAAGTTATTCAAATATATAGGGTGTGCAAAAAAGAAGGAGTACTCTGTACACAAAAACATTTATATCTCGGAAAAAAAAGAATTTTAAATTGTTTCAAAAGTGACAATTTAAAGCTCATTTAATGCCAAACAACATTAGGTTTAGCAAAAGTTTTTGAAATACATAGGGGGTCTATAAAAAAAGAAGTACTCTGTACACAAAAGCTTGAATATCTCGAAAACTAACAGATTCTCAAATTTTATAACATGGTCATTTTAAAGCTATTTTAATGCTCTACAACCTGATTTAATACTTAAGTATTTAAAATATATTGGGTTTTTTTAAAAAAAAAAGAAGGATTCTGTACACGAAAACTTTAATTACTCAAAAATAAACAAATTTTAATAAGTTATAACAATGTCATTTTTAAGCTCTATCAATGCATAACAACATGATGTTAAGCAAAAGTTTTGTAAATATATAGAATGTCTAAAAAAAAAGAGGAAATCTGTACACAAAAACATTCATATCTAAAAAACTAAGAAATTTAAAATGTTTCAAAATAGACAAGTTAAAGCTCATTTAATGCCAAACAATATTATGTTTAGCAAAAGTTTTTGAAATACATAGGGGGTCTATAAAAAAAAAAGGACTCTGTACACAAAAGCTTGAATATCTCGAAAACTGACAAATTCACAAATTTTATAACTTTGTCATTTTAAAGCTGTTTCAATGCCCAACAACATGATATACAGCAATAGAATTTAAAATACATAGGGTGTCTAAAAAAAAAGGAGTACTTTGTACACAAAAACATTAATAACTCGAAAACTAACAAATTTTAATATGTTATAACAAGGTCATTTTAAAGCTCTATTAATGCATAACAACATGATGTTAAGCAAAAGTTATTGAAATATATAAGATGTCTAAAAAGAAGGAGAACTATTTACACGAAAACATTCATATCTCGGAAACTAACGAATTTTAAATTGTTTCAAAAGAGACTAGATAAGCTCATTTAATGCCAAACCATATTAGGTATAGCAAAAGTTTTTAAAAAACATAGGGTGTCAATATAAAAATAATAACTCTGTACACAAAAGCTTGAATATCTCGAAAACTGACAAATTCACAAATTTTATAACTTTGTCAATTTAAAGCTGTTTCAATGCCCAACAACATGATATCAAGCAATAGAATTTAAAATACATAGGGTGTCTAAAAAAAAGGAGTACTTTGTACACAAAAACATTAAATATTCGAAAACTAACAAATTTTAATATGTTATAACAAGGTCATTTTAAAGCTCTATTAATGCATAAAAACATGATCTTAAGCAAAAGTTATTGAAATATATAGGGTGTCTATAAAAGAAAGAGAACTATTTACACAAAAACATTTATATCTCGGAAACTTACGATTTTTAAATTGTTTCAAAAGAGACAAGATAAGCTCATTTAATGCCAAACAATATTATGTTTAGCAAAAGTTTTTAAAATAAATAGGGTGTCTATAAAAAAATAAGAACTCTGTAAACAAAAGCTTGAATATTTCGAAAACTAACAAAATCACAAATTTTATAACATTGTCATTTTAAAGCTATTTTAATGCTCTACAACCTGATTTAAAACTTAAGTATTTAAAATATATTGGGTTTTTTAAAAAAAAAGAAGGATTCTGTACACGAAAACTTTAATCACTCAAAAATAAACAAATTTTAATAAGTTGTAACAATGTCATTTTAAAGCTCTATCAATGCATAACAACATGATGTTAAACAAAAGTTTTGTAAATATATAGAATGTCTAAAAAAAAGGAGAACTCTGTACACAAAAACATTTATATCTAAAAAACTAAGAAATTTTAAAATGTTTCAAAATAGACAAGTTAAAGCTCATTTAAGGCCAAACAACATTATGTTTAGCAAAAGTTTTTGAAATACATAAGGTGTCTATAAAAAAATAAGTACTCTGTTTACAAAAACTAGAATATCTCGAAAACTAACAAATTCTCAAATATTATAAGATGGTCATTTTAAAGCTATTTTTATGCTCTACAACCAGATTCGAAACTTTATTATTTAAAATAGACTAGGTGTTTTAAAAAAAAGAAGGAATCTGTACACGTAAACTTCAATTACTCGTAAACTATCATATTTTAAAATATTTAATGTGTACATTTTTAGGCTCTTTATATGCTCTAAAATATTATGCTAATCTTTATTATTTGAAACTAATATATTTTCTAAAAAAAAAGAAAGTAGCTGAACACATAAATAAGAATTTCTCAAAGACCAACATATTCTAAAATGTTTTAAAATAGCCATTTTAAAGCTGTTTCAATGCCCAACAACATGATATCAAGCAAAAGAATTTAAAAAACATAGAGTGTTTAAAAAAAAAGGAGTACTTTGTACACAAAAACATTAATAACTCGAAAACTAACAAATTTTAATATGTGATAACAAGGTCATTTTAAAGATCTTTTAATGCATAACAACATGATATTAAGCAAAAGTTATTGAAATATATAGGGTGTCTAAAAAAGAAGGAGAACTCTTTACACAAAAACATTTATATCTCGGAAACTAACGAATTTTAAATTGTTTCAAAAGAGACAAGTTAAAGCTCATTTAATGCTAAAACACATTAGGTTTAGCAAAAGTTTTTGAAATACATGGGGTATCAATAAAAAAATAAGAACTCTGTAAACAAAAGCTTGAATATCTCGAAAACTAACAAATTCACAAATTTTATAACATGGTCATTTTAAAGCTGTTTCAATGCCCAACAACATGATATCAAGCAAAAGAATTTAAAATACATAGGGTGTCTAATAAAAAGGACTACTTTCTACACAAAAACATTAATAACTCGAAAACTAACAAATTTTAATATGTATAACAAGGTCATTTTAAAGCTCTATTAATGCATAACAACATGATGTTAAGCAAAAGTTATTCAAATATATAGGGTGTGCAAAAAAGAAGGAGTACTTTGTACACAAAAACATTTATATCTCGGAAAAAAAAGAATTTTAAATTGTTTCAAAGTGACATTTAAAGCTCATTAATGCCCCACAACATTAGGTTTAGCAAAAGTTTTTGAAATACATAGGGGGTCTATAAAAAAGAAGTACTCTGTACACAAAAGATTGAATATCTCGAAAACTAACAGATTCTCAAATTTTCTAAACATGGTCATTAAAGCTATTTTAATGCTCTACAACCTGATTTAATACTTAAGTATTTAAAATATATTGGGTTTTTAAAAAAAAAAGAAGGATTCTGTACACGAAAACTTAATTACTCAAAAAATAAACAAATTTTAATAAGTTATAACAATGTCATTTTAAGCTCTATCAATGCATAACAACATGATGTAGCAAAAGTTTTGTAAATATATAGAATGTCTAAAAAAAAAGAGGAAATCTGTACAAAAACATTCATATCTAAAAAACTAAGAAATTTAAAATGTTTCAAATAGACAAGTTAAAGCTCATTTAATGCCAACAATATTATGTTTAGCAAAAGTTTTTGAAATACATAGGGGGTCTATAAAAAAAAAGGACTCGTACACAAAAGCTTGAATATCTCGAAACGACAAATTTCACAATTTTATAACTTTGTCATTTTAAAGCTGTTTCAATGCCCACACAACATGATATACAGCAATAGAATTTAAAATACATAGGGTGTCTAAAAAAAAAGGAGTACTTTGTACACAAAAACATTAATAACTCGAAAACTAACAAATTTTAATATGTTATAACAAGGTCATTTTAAAGCTCTATTAATGCATACAACATGATGTTAAGCAAAAGTTATTGAAATATATAAGATGTCTAAAAAGAAGGAGAACTATTACACGAAAACATTCATATCTCGGAACTAACGAATTTTAATTGTTTCAAAAGAGACTAGATAAGCTCATTTAATGCCAAACCATATTAGGTATAGCAAAAGTTTTTAAAAAACATAGGGTGTCAAATAAAAATAATAACTTGTACACAAAAGCTTGAATATCTCGAAAACTGACAAATTCACAAATTTTATAACTTTGTCAATTTAAAGCTGTTTCAATGCCCAACAAATGATATCAAGCAATAGAATTAAAATACATAGGGTGTCTAAAAAAAAGGAGTACTTTGTACACAAAAACATTAAATATTCGAAAACTAACAAATTTTAATATGTTATAACAAGGTCATTTTAAAGCTCTATTATGCATAAAAACATGATCTTAAGCAAAAGTTATGGAAATGTATAGAGTGTCTAAAAAAAAAGGAGTACTCTGTACACAAAAACTTTTATATCAAAAAAACTTAAAAATTTTTAAATGTTTCAAAATAGACAAGTTAAAGCTCATTTAATTCCAAACAACATTATGTTTAGCAAAAGTTTTTGAAATACATAGGGTGTCTATAAAAAAATGTGTACTCTGTACACACAAACTAAAATATCTCGAAAACTAACAAATTCTCAAATTTTATAACATGGTCATTTTAAAGCTATTTTAATGCTCTACAACCAGATTCGAAACTTTATTATTTAAAATATACAGGGTGTTTTAAAAAAATGAAGGAATCTGTACACATAAACTTCAATTACTCGTAAACAAGCATATTTTAAAATGTTTTATTATGTACATTTTTAGGCTCTTTATATGCTCTAAAATATTATGCTTAACTTTAGTATTTAAAACTAATAGGTTTTCTAAAAAAAAAAAAAGTAGCTGAACACATAAATAAGAATTTCTCAAAGAACAACTTATTCTAAAATGTATTAAAATAGCCATTTTAAAGCTGTTTCAATGCCCAACAACATGATATCAAGCAAAAGAATTTAAAATACATATATAGCGGCTAAAAAAAAGGAGTACTTTGTACACAAAAACATTAATAACTCGAAAAATAACAAATTTTAATATGTTATAACAAGGTCATTTTAAAGCTCTATTAATGCATAACAACATGATGTTAAGCAAAAGTTATTCAAATGTATAGGGTGTGTAAAAAAGAAGGAGTACTCTGTACAAAAAAACATTTTTATCTCGGAAAAGAAAGAATTTTAAATTGTTTCAAAAGAGACAATTTAAAGCTCATTTAATGCCGAACAACATTAGGTTTAGCAAAAGTTTTTGAAATACATAGGGGGTCTATAAAAAAAAAAGTACTCTGTAAACAAAAGCTTGAATATCTCGAAAACTAACAAATTCTCAAATTTTATAACATGGTCATTTGAAAGCAATTTTAATGCTTTACAACCTGATTTAAAACTTAAGTATTTAAAATATATTGGGGGTCTAAAAAAAAAGGAGTACTTTGTACACAAAAACATTAATAACTCGAAAACTAACAAATTTTAATATGTTACAACAATGTCATTTTAAAGCTCTATCAATGCATAACAACATGATGTTAAGCAAAAGTTTTGTAAATATATAGAATGTCTAAAAAGAAAGGAGAACTCTGTACACAAAAACATTAATATCTAAAAAACTTAGAAATTTTAAAATGTTTCAAAATAGACAAGTTAAAGCTCATTTAATGCCAAACAACATTAGGTTTAGCAAAAGTTTTTGAAATACATAGGGTGTCTATAAAAAAATAAGAACTCTGTAAACAAAAGCTTGAATATCTCGAAAACTAACAAATTCACAAATTTTATAACATTGTCATTTTAAAGCTATTTTAATGCTCTACAAACTGATTTAAAACTTAAGTATTTAAAATATATTGGGGGTCTAAAAAAAAAGGAGTACTTTGTACACAAAAAAAAAATAACTCGAAAACTAACAAATTTGAATATGTTATAACAAGGTTATTTTAAAGCTCTATTAATGCATAAAAACATGATCTTAAGCAAAAGTTGTTGAAATATATAGGGTGTCTAAAAAAGAAGGAGAACTCTTTACACAAAAACATTTATATCTCGGAAACTAACGGATTTTAAATTGTTTCAAAAATAACAATTTAAAGCCCATTTAATGCCAAAACACATTAGGTTTTGCAAAAGTCTTTGAAATACATAGGGTGTCAATAAAAAAATAAGAACTCTGTAAACAAAAGCTTGAATATCTCGAAAACTAACAAATTCACAAATTTTATAACATGGTCATTTTAAAGCTGTTTCAATGCCCAACAACATGATATCAATCAAAAGAATTTAAAATACATAGGGTGTCTAAAAAAAAAGGACTACTTTCTACACAAAAACATTAATAACTCGAAAACTAACAAATTTTAATATGTTATAACAAGGTCATTTTAAAGCTCTATCAATGCATAAAAACATGATCTTAAGCAAAAGTTATTGAAATATATAGGGTGTCTAAAAAAGAAGGAGAACTCTTTACACAAAAACATTTATATCTCGGAAACTAACGAATTTTAAATTGTTTCAAAAGAGACAAGTTAAAGCTCATTTAATGCCAAACAATATTAGGTTTAGCAAAAGTTTTTGAAATACATAGGGTGTCTATAAAAAAATAAGAACTCTGTAAACAAAAGCTTGAATATCTCGAAAACTAACAAATTCACAAATTTTATAACATGGTCATTTTAAAGCTATTTTAATGCTCTGGAACCTGATTTAAAACTTATGTATTTAAAATATTCAGGGTGTTTTAAAAAATGAAGGAATCTGTACACATAAACTTCAATTACTCGTAAACTAGCATATTTTAAAATGTTTTAATATGTACATTTTTAGGCTCTTTATATGCTCTTAAATATTATGCTAAACTTTAGTATTTGAAACTAATAGGTTTTCTAAAAAAAAAGAAAGTAGCTGAACACATAAATAAGAATTTCTCAAAGACCAACTTATTCTAAAATGTTTTAAAATAGCCATTTTAAAGCTGTTTCAATGCCCAACAACATGATATCAAGCAAAAGAATTTAAAATACATATATAGCGTCTAAAAAAAAAGGAGTACTTTGTACACAAAAACATTAATAACTCGAAAAATAGGAAATTTTAATATGTTATAACAAGGTCATTTTAAAGCTCTATTAATGCATAACAACATGATGTTAAGCAAAAGTTATTCAAATATATAGGGTGTGTAAAAAAGAAGGAGTACTCTGTACAAAAAAACATTTATATCTCGGAAAAGAAAGAATTTTAAATTGTTTCAAAAGAGACAATTTAAAGCTCATTTAATGCCAAACAACATTAGGTTTAGCAAAAGTTTTTGAAATACATAGAAGGTCTATAAAAAAAAATTACTCTGTAAACAAAAGCTTGAATATCTCGAAAAATAACAAATTCACAAATTTTATAACATTGTCATTTTAAAGCTGTTTCAATGCCCAACAACATGATATCAAGCAAAAGAATTTAAAATACATAGAGTGTCTGAAAAAAAGTAGTACTTTGTACACAAAAACATTAATTACTCGAAAACTAACAAATTTTAATATGTTATAACAAGGTCATTTTAAAGCTCTATTAAGGCATAAAAACATGGTCTTAAGCAAAAGTTATTGAAATATATAGGGTGTCTATAAAAGAAGGAGAACTATTTACACAAAAACATTTATATCACGAAAACTAACGAATTTTAAATTGTTTCAAAAAAGACAAGATAAGCTCATCTAATGCCAAACAATATTAGGTTTAGCAAAAGTTTTTGAAATACATAGGGTGTCTATAAAAAAATAAGAACTCTGTAAACAAAAGCTTGAATATCTCGAAAACTAAAAAATTCACAAATTTTATAACATTGTCATTTTAAAGCTATTTTAATGCTCTACAACCAGATTCGAAACTTAATTATTTAAAATATACAGGGTGTTTTAAAAAAAGGAAGGAATCTGTACACATAAACTTCAATTACTCGTAAACTAGCATATTTGAAATGTTTTAATATGTACATTTTTAGGCTCTTTATATGCTCTAAAATATTATGCTAATCTTTAGTATTTGAAACTAATATATTTTCTAAAATAAAAGAAAGTAGCTGAACACATAAATAAGAATTTCTCAAAGACCAACTTATTCTAAAATGTTTTAAAATAGCCATTTTAAAGCTGTTTCAATGCCCAACAACATGATATCAAGCAAAAGAATTTAAAAAACATAGAGTGTTTAAAAAAAAAGGAGTACTTTGTACACAAAAACATTAATAACTCGAAAACTAACAAATTTTAATATGTTATAACAAGGTCATTTTAAAGCTCTTTTAATGCATAACAACATGATATTAAGCAAAAGTTATTGAAATATATAGGGTATCTAAAAAAGAAGGAGAACTCTTTACACAAAAACATTTATATCTCGGAAACTAACGAATTTTAAATTGTTTCAAAAGAGACAAGTTAAAGCTCATTTAATGCCAAACAATATTAGGTTTAGCCAAAGATTTTTAAATACATGGGGTGTCAATAAATAATAAGAACTCTGTAAACAAAAGCTTGAATATCTCGAAAACTAACAAATTCACAAATTTTATACATGGTCATTTTAAAGCTATTTTAATGCTCTACAACCAGATTCGAAACTTAATTATTTAAAATATACAAGGTGTTTTAAAAAAAGGAAGGAATCTGTACACATAAACTTCAATTACTCGTAAACTAGCATATTTTGAAATGTTTTAATATGTACATTTTTAGGCTCTTTATATGCTCTAAAATATTATGCTAATCTTTAGTATTTGAAACTAATATATTTTCTAAAATAAAAGAAAGTAGCTGAACACATAAATAAGAATTTCTCAAAGACCAACTTATTCTAAAATGTTTTAAAATAGCCATTTTAAAGCTGTTTCAATGCCCAACAACATGATATCAAGCAAAAGAATTTAAAAAACATAGAGTGTTTAAAAAAAAAGGAGTACTTTGTACACAAAAACATTAATAACTCGAAAACTAACAAATTTTAATATGTTATAACAAGGTCATTTTAAAGCTCTTTTAATGCATAACAACATGATGTTAAGCAAAAGTTATGGAAATGTATAGAGTGTCTAAAAAAAAGGAGTACTCTGTACACAAAAACTTTTATATCAAAAAAACTTAAAAATTTTAAAATGTTTCAAAATAGACAAGTTAAAGCTCATTTAATGCCAAACAACATTATGTTCAGCAAAAGTTTTTGAAATACATAGGGTGTCTATAAAAAAATATGTACTCTGTACACACAAACTAGAATATCTCGAAAACTAACAAATTCTCAAATTTTATAACATGGTCATTTTAAAGCTATTTTAATGCTCTATAACCAGATTCGAAACTTTATTATTTAAAGTATACAGAGTGTTTTAAAAAAATGAAGGAATCTGTACACATAAACTTCAATTACTCGTAAACTAGCATATTTTAAAATGTTTTAATATGTACATTTTTAGGCTCTTTATATGCTCTTAAATATATGCTAAACTTTAGTATTTGAAACTAATAGGTTTTCTAAAAAAAAGAAAGTAGCTGAACACATAAATAAGAATTTCTCAAAGACCAACTTATTCTAAAAGTTTTAAAATAGCCATTTAAAGCTTGTTCAATGCCCAACAACATGATATCAAGCAAAAGAATTAAAATACATATATAGCGTCTAAAAAAAAGGAGTACTTTGTACACCAAAACATTAATAACTCGAAAAATAAGAAATTTTAATATGTTATAACAAGGTCATTTTAAAGCTCTATTAATGCATAACAACATGATGTTAAGCAAAAGTTATTCAAATATATAGGGTGTGTAAAAAAGAAGGAGTACTCTGTACAAAAAAACATTTACATCTCGGAAAGAAAGAAATTTTAAATTGTTTCAAAGAGACAATTTAAAGCTCATTTAATGCCAAACAACATAGGTTTAGCAAAAAAGTTTTGAAATACATAGGGGGTCTAATAAAAAAAAATTACTCTGTAAAACAAAAGCTTGAATATCTCGAAAAATAACAAATTCACAAATTTTGATAACATTGTCATTTTAAAGCTGTTGTCAATGCCCAACAACATGATATAAGCAAAAGAATTTAAAATAACATAGGTGTGTCGAAAAAAGTAGTACTTTGTACACAAAAAACAATTAATTACTCGAAAACTAACAATTTTAATATGTTTATAACAAGGTCATTTTAAAGCTCTATTAAGGCATAAAAACATGGTCTTAAGCAAAAGTTATTGAAATAATAGGGTGTCATAAAGAAGGAAACTATTTACACAAAAAACATTTATATCACGAAAACTAACGAATTTTAAATTGTTTCAAAAAAGACAAGATAAGCTCATTTAATGCCAAACAATATTAGGTTTAGCAAAAGTTTTTGAAATTCATATGGTGTTTATAAAAAAAAAAAAACTCTTAAGCAAAATCCAAGCTTGAATATCTCGAAAACTAACAAAATTACAAATTTTATAAAATTGTCATTTTACAGCTATTTTAATGCTCTGCAACTTGATTTAAAACTTAAGTATTTAAAATATATTGGGCGTCTAAAAAAAAGCAGTACTTTGTACACAAAAACATTAATTACTCGAAAACTAACACATTTTAATATTTTTTACCAAGGTCATTTTAAAGCTCTATTAATGCATAAAAACATGATCTTAAGCAAAAGTTATTGAAATATATAGGGTGTCTATAAAAGAAGGAGAACTATTTACACAAAAACATTTATATCACGAGAACTAACGAATTTTAAATTGTTTAAAAAGACAAGATAAGCTCATCTAATGCCAAACAATATTAGGTTTAGCAAAAGTTTTTGAAATACATAGGGTGTCTATAAAAAAATATGTACTCTGTACACACAAACTAGAATATCCCGAAAACTAACAAATTCTCAAATTTTATAACATGGTCATTTTAAAGCTATTTTAATGCTCTACAACCAGATTCGAAACTTTATTATTTAAAATATACAGGGTGTTTTAAAAAAATGAAGGAAAGGTTTTCGTGTATAGATTCCTTCTTTGTTTTTAAAAACCCAATATATTTTAAATACTTAAGTTTAATATCTGGTTGTAGAGCATTAAAATAGCTTTAAAATGACCATTTATAATTTGAGAATTATTAGTTTCGAGATATTCAAGCTTTTGTTTTACAGAGTACTTTTTTTTTATAGACCCCCCTATGTATTTCAAAAACTTTTGCTAAACCTAATGTTTTGGCATTAAATAAGCTTAACTTGTCTCTTTTATAACAATCTAAAATTCGTTAGTTTTCTAGATATAAATGTTTTTGTGGAGTATGTTGTGTGTGGATGTTTTGTGGAGTACTCCTTCTTTTTTAGACAACCTATATATCTCAATAACTTTTGCTTAACATCATGTTGTTATGCATTAATAGAGCTTTAAAATGACCTAGTTATAACATATTAAAATTTGTTAGTTTTGGAGATATTAATGTTTTTGTGTACAAAGTACTCCTTTTTTTTAGACACCCAATATATTTTAAAAACTTAAGTTTAAATCAGGTTGTAGAGCAGTAAAAATGACTTTAAAATGACATGTTATATAATTTAAGAATTTGTTTAGTTTTCGATATATTCTAGTTTTTGTGTACATAGTACTTATTTTTTATAGAAACCCTATGTATTTCAAAAACTTTTGCTAACATAATGTTGTTTTGCATTAAATGAGCTTTGACTTGTCTATTTTGAAACAATTTAAAATTCGTTAAGTTCCGAGATGTAAATGTTTTTGTACAGAGAACTCCTTTTACTTTAACACCCTATATTTACATTACTTTCTTAACATCAGTTATTTATGCATTGATAGAGCTTTGAAATGACATTGTTTATAACAAATTAAAATTTGTTAGTTGTTCCGAGTTATAAATTTTTTTGTGTACGAAGTAATCCTTTTTTTAGACACCCTATGTATTTTAAATTCTTTTGCTTGATATCATGTTTGTTAGGCATTGAAACAGTTTTAAATAGCTAGTTTAAAAACTTTTTAAATAGTTTGGTCTTTGAGAAATTCTTATTTCTGTGTTCAGCATTTTCTTTTTTTTAGAAAACCTATTAGTTTCAAATACTAAGTTTAGCATAATATTTTAGAGCATATAAAGAGCCTAAAAATGTACATATAAAACATTTAAAATATGCTAGTTTACGAGAAATTAAAGTTTTCGTGTACAGATTCCTTCTTTTTTTTGGAACACCCGGTATATTTTTAATAATAAAGTTTCAAATCTGGTTGTAGAGCAATAAAATAGCCATGAAATGACCATGTTATATAATTTGAGAATTTGTTAGTTTTCGAGATATTCATGCTTTTGTGTACAAAAATCTTATTTTTTGCAGACACCCTATGTAATTCAAGAACTTTTTCGAAACCTAATGTTGTTTGGCATTAAATGAGCTTTAACTTGTCTCTTTTGAAACAATTTAAAATTCGTTAATATCCGAGATGTAAATAATTTTGTGTACAGAGTACTCCTTTTTCTTTAGACATCCTATATATTTCCATTACTTTTGCTTAACATCACGTTGTTATGCATTAATAGAGCTTTAAAATGAAATTGTTATAACATATTAAAATTTGTTAGTTTTCGAATTATTAATTTTTTTGTTTACGAAGTACTCCTTTTTTTTAGACACCCTATGTATTTTAAATTCTTTTGCTTGATATCATTTTGTTAGGCATTGAAAAAGCTTTAAAATAGGTATTTTAAAACATTTTAAAATAAGTTGGTCTTTGAGAAATTCTTATTTAAGTGTTCAGCTACTTTCTTTTTTTTTAGAAAACCTATAAGTTTCAAATACTAAAGTTTAGCATAAGATTTTAGAGCATATAAAGAGCTTAAAGATGAACATAATAAATCATTTAAAAATTTGTTTTTTTTCCAGTAATTAAAGTTTATTTGTACAGATTCCTTCTTTTTTTTGAACACCCTGTATATTTTAAATGATAAAGTTTCAAATCTGGTTGTAGAGCATTAAAATAGCTTTTAAATGACCATGTTATATAATTTGAGAATTTGTTAGTTTTCGAGATATTCATGCTTTTGTGTACAAAAATCTTATTTTTTTAAGGACACCATATGTAATTCAAAAACTTTTTCGAAACTTAATGTTGTTTGGCATTAAATGACCTGTAACTTGTCTCTTTTGAAACAATTTAAAATTCGTTAATATCCGAGATGTAAATAATTTTGTGTACAGAGTACTCCTTTTTCTTTAGACATGCTATATATTTCCATTACTTTTGCTTAACATCTTGTTGTTATGCATTATAGAGCTTTAAATGACATTGTTATAACATATAAAATTTGTTAGTTTTGGCAGTTATTAATTTTTTGTGTACGAAGTACTCCTTTTTTTTAGACTCCCTATGTATTTAAGATTCTTTTGCTTGATATCATGTTGTTAGGCATTGAAACAGCTTTAAAATAGCTATTTTTAAAACATTTTAAAATAAGTTGGTCTTTGAGAAATTCTTATTTATGTGATCAGCTATTTTCTTTTTTTTTAAAAAACTATTAGTTTCAAATACTAAAGTTTAGCATAATATTTTAGAGCATATAAAGAGCCTAAAAATGTCCATATTAAACATTTTAAAATATGCTAGTTTACGAGTAATTTAAAGTTATGTGTACTGATTCCTTCTTTTTTTTTTGAACACCCTGTATATTGTTAAATAACAAAGTTTCAAATATGGTTTGTAGAGCATTAAAATGACTTTAAAATGATCATGTTATATAATTTAAGAATTTGTTAGTTTTTCGATATATTCTAGTTTTTGTGTACATAGTACTTATTTTTTTATAGAAACCCTATGTTTTCAAAAACTTTTGCTAAACATAATGTTGTTTTGCATTAAATGAGCTTTGACTTGTCTATTTTGAACAATTTTAAAATTCGTTAATTTCCGAGATGTAAATGTTTTTGTGTACAGAGAACTCCTTTTACTTAGACACCCTATATATTTTCCATACTTTTGCTTACATCATTTTGTTATGCATTGATAGAGCTTTGAAATGACATTGTTATAACAAATTAAAATTTGTTAGTTTCCGAGTTATTAATTTTTTTGTGTACGAAGTACTCTTCTTTTTTTTTTCGACACCCTATGTATTTTTAATTCTTTGCTTGATATCATGTTGTTAGGCATTGAAACAGCTTTAAAATAGCTATTTTAAAAAATTTTAAAATAAGTTGGTCTTTGAGAAATTCTTATTTCTGTGTTCAGTTATTTTTTTTTTTTTAGAAACCTATTATTTTTCAAATACTAAAGTTTAGCATAATATTTTAGAGCATTAAAGAGCCTAAAAAATGTACATATTAAAAACATTTTAAAATATGCTAGTTTACGAGTAATTAAAGTTTATGGTACAGATTCCTTCCTTCTTTTTTGTTGAACACCCTGTATATTTTAAATAATAAAGTTTCAAATCTGGTTGTAGAGCATTAAAATAGCTTTGAAATGACCATGGTATATGATTGAGAATTTGTTTATTGTCGAGATATTCAAGCTTTTGTGTACAGAGTACCTATTTTTTTATAGACACCCTATGTATTTCAAAAACTTTGCTAAACCTTATGTTGTTTGCATTAAATGAGCTTTAACTGACTATTTTGAAACATTTTTAAATTTGTTAGTTTCCGAGATATAAATGTTTTAGTGTACAGAGTACTCCTTTTTTTTAGACACCCAATATATTTTAAATACTTAAGTTTTAAGTCGGGGTGTAGAGCATTAAAATAGCTTTTAAACGACCATGTTATATAATTTGAGAATTTGTTAGTTTTCGAGATATTCTTGTTTTTGTGTACAGAGTACTTATTTTTTTATAGACAACGTATGTATTTCAAAAACTTTTGCTAAACATAATGTTGTTTTGCATTAAATGAGCTTTGACTTGTCTATTTTGAAACAATTTAAAATTCTTAATTTCCTAGATGTAAATGTTTTTGTGTACAGAGAACTCCTTTTTCTTTCGACACCCTATATATTTCCATTACTTTTGCTTAACATTATTTTGTTATGCATTGATAGAGCTTTAAAATGACATTGTTATAACAAATTAAAATTTGTTAGTTTCTTAGTTATTAATTTTTTTGTGTACGAAGTACTCCTTTTTATTAGACACCTAATATATTAGATACTTAAGTTTAAGTTAGGTTGTAGAGCATTAAAATAGCTTTAAAATGATCATGTTATAAAATTTGAGATTTGTTAGTTTTCCGAGATATTCAAGCTTTTGTGTACAAGAGTACTTATTTTTTTATAGACATCCATGTATGTCAAAAACTTTTGCTAAACATAATGTTTTTTTGGCATTAAATGAGCTTTGACTTGTCTATTTTGAACCATTTAAAATTCGTTAGTTTCCGAGAATGTAAATGTTTTGTGTACAGAGTACTCCTTTTCTTTAGACACCCTATATATATCCATTACTTTTGCTTACAACATTCATTTGGTTATGCATTGAAGAGCTTTAAAATGACATTGTTATAACAAATTAAAATTTGTTAGTTTCTTAGTTATTAATTTTTTTGTGTACGAAGTACTCCTTTTTTTTAGACACCTAATATATTTTAGATACTTAAGTTTTAAGTCAGGTTGTAGAGCATTAAAATAGCTTTAAAATGACCATGTTATAAAATTTGAGAATTTGTTAGTTTTCGAGATATTCAAGCTTTTGTGTACAGAGTACTTATTTTTTTTAGACACTCTATGTAATTCAAAAGTTTTCGAAACCTAATGTTGTTTGGAAATTAAATGAGCTTTAACTTGTCTCTTTTAAAAACAATCTAAAATTCGTTAATTTCGAGATATAAATGTTTTTGTGGACAGAGCGCCTATCTTTTTTAGACAACCTATATATCTCAATAACTTTGCTGACCATCAGTTGTTATGCATTATAGAGCTTTAAAATGACCTAGTTATAACA
>QUOH01000050.1:369309-386774 GCA_010416925.1 Polistes metricus
ATCAAGAATTTGAAAGCACGTCTAGAATATTTACGTGATCAATTCCAAGTAAGTAAATAGATTTTTGAATTTTCTAATAATTTATAATCTAAACTTTACTCTTTTAAAGATAAGAGAAAATGATTTCTTGACCTTCGATGCTATGAGACATGCAGCACAATGTGTTGGACGTGCCATTAGAGGTAAAACTGACTATGGTATTATGGTATTTGCTGATAAGGTAAATTAAAAATATTTATAAAATTTATCTATTTATAAAAAAAACTTATATTTAGCTTATTTGTATAAATTATGCGTAGAGGTTTCTAGAGCTGACAAACGAAGTAAATTACCAAAATGGATACAAGAGCATTTATCGGATGGTTTATGTAATTTATCTACTGAAGAAGCTGTACAGGTGATATGATTGAACCATGCATTGCAACTATATATATATATAATTGACTTATTAATTTTTTATATTCTATTTATTTTTAGATTAGTAAACGTGGTTAAGACAAATGGCTCAGCCATTTACACGTGAAAATCAATTAGGTCTATCACTCTTAACAAGAGACAATTGGAGAAGGAGGAAGCTAGTAAAATTGAACAAAAGGCTCAACAAAATTAAATTTTATATAAATAATATCTTTAGTAAAAATGTTCCATATTACTTATGTGTCATTTGGGTAAGTATTTTTATTCGTAGCTTGTAAAGATATCTTTATATATAATTTTGTACTGTGTGATTGTGTTTAATATTAATATAAAATATTAAAAATCCATTTGCATTAATTATTTATAATTACAAAGAAGAAACCATTTTTATTAAATTATTAAGCAATATTTTATGTATTTCATGATATTCGCGTAGTATTTATCAGTAGTTTATTAATAAGAATAGAAATAGAATTGATGTCACATTATGGAAGAAGAGATCGTAACTTTTTAAATAGTAATTATTAAAAGGATTTAAGTAATAATCAAATGTGATTAAAAAAGTTTTAATAACAAAGTACGGTGAAGAAATTTCTCAACAGTATAGAAAAATACAGTCATATGAATAAATAATTAAGTTAATATCACCACCTCACAAGAACTTGATCACCATCTTGAATAGAATAATAACTGAGTTCTTGCAACGGTTTATCTAAAGGAATTTCTTCTTTGAAAGCTGAAATCATTATAGAATATATACATATATATATATAGTAAAATTCAATTTTAACATTAAAATAACAAATTGGGTGTCATACTTACATTCTGTTGTACAAATGAAAGTGTTGGAATTCTTCCGCCAGTTTTAAAAAGGTCTCTGTGCGAGTCCTATCACTTTTTGAACTTCCATATCTTTAAGAAGTTTTCTTTTAATTCCTTTAAGTTGATGTGGGTCATTTGGGCATTTAAATTCTACCGTTATAACGTTGGAAACCATTTCTGCTTTTGCTTTAGATGATGGAATATCAGATATTCCATATTCTAAGAAACAAAATTATTTATATAAAATCATTTAATAATTCAAACTATTTATTGTGGAAAAAAAATATAGTTTACGTACTATCAACTAAAATTGGGTATCGTGGATGTTCATTTATGAATAAATTCTTTTATCAGATTATTCTCAATCTTCTATCCATTTTCGTAAATATAATTTAAATAATCGTACTCGGCACCCTTCTTTCTTCGTGTGTTATTTCCGTGCCATTTAACATTTTTAAATGTGATCTCTTGCTATTATTAATGCCTTCCTGTTTCTAAAGTGTAATCCTTTAAAATTGGATTTCCCCTAAATCTAAAATCTTCAAATTATTAAGTTTTTCCAGCTCACTCACTGACTGCCACTGGAAACGAATGTTCTCTTATTAGTAAATCAACAAAATCTTTTTTTATAAACTATATATTACCTCTGATATGTTATTTTCCGATATATGCAATTGTCGTAAAGCAGGAAATAAATTTGTTTTACCAGTTGATATAGTAGATGGAAACCTTATTCTATCTATTGTATTTGAACTCAAATTAGGCATTCTAAACTGCAAATTTAATAATATTAAATAATGTATACAAACTAAAAATGAAATGACATTATATATTCAGTTTTATTAACTAACCTACCATGGAAGTGAACCTAGCTTAAGAATTTCTGTCCAACTCGACAGAAAATTTCCTTCGAGCATAATTGTTTCGTATTCTCATAGAAGTTGAGTTTTTAATGAACCTTCTAAAGAGCTAATATTATTAAACGAAGCTGATAGTTCTTCCAATGACAAAAACATATCCACACATCTGCACATGGACCATTTATAATTCATTCTGGTAATAGTTACACTCTTTTACATTTGTGAATGCATATTTTAATGTTTCCATATTTTCTTCAGGTAACAAATAATTTTCACTAAAAAATTGATTGTTTATTCATATTAAACTAGTTTTATGATATATTTTGAAATATATAAATTTACCTAACATTAAGCCGTTTAAGAGAATGAAGTTGACTACAAATATTTGCAACAGTATTCCAGGAACTTATTAAATTTTTCGATATATCTAATTCTTCCAAATTAGGACATAATTCTTGTAATTCACCAGAAGCACCAGCATCATTGACACATTGCTCTCTTAAGCATATCATTTTTAATTGATCGAATTTACTTTGTTTTTTTATTCACTTTGGAAAATCCAACCATTTCTAAAAATGGAGCATTCATTTCTTTTTGCAAAGATGACAAAGTATCCTTATCTACTCCTGCCAATTCATCATCTATCAGACCATAGCGTTGTTTGATAGCTTGTGGACAGGATATACCAAATTTAACTTTACCAGGTCTTACAAATGATCCTGATTAGTCTGCCTATTATATAATACATAATTAATCGAAATAATATATATACAATAAAATCATTATATCTCCAAATCATACCTAGCTTTAAACTATTCAGCACCTTCATATGTACCATTATGCTTTCCACGTCCAGGATCATCCCAATCTATACCCAACCAAAGGCCTTTGATATTCCCAAAGGACCAGCATATTTTACTATACCTTGATATCCATCACATTCTATGCGACTTCCAATTTTATAATTTTTGTCTTCAACCATACTAAATGGGAAACGAATTGTATTATATCAAATAATGAATATAAATAAGTCAATCATTAGATTATGTTTTTATTATAATGCAAAGAATATTACTACAGATTTAAATGATGAAATTAATGTAAATCATGTTATTAAAAAAAATATTAAATAAAAAGAAATATATGTTTCTCTTGTTGTTAAAGTCCTAACCTCAAAGCTATTTAAAAACATTGGAAGCTATGATATGAATGAAATGATAACAGTATGCTTCTATAAAGCTTAAATATCACAAAATATAGCTGAAAAATATTACTTGAACAAAGTAGAGACGTGATACCGCGATATAATTATATATCAAAGTATAAAAGTCATAAGAGACAATCTGACATTTCTATTCAGTGTTAAGTGCAAATAAACGTGAGCGATATTGAGAGATTTGTATGAATTTATGACAAAAAATTCCTAAATTAGAGAAATGACATTTATTAGTGTATAGGGAGCGTTAGTCTCTATCAGTAGATGGCGCGACGATTGTCAAACGTGTAGCGTGTTCGTAGATATGCAAAATAATTAATTCACTAGGGAAGAAGATTATTAGAATATTTTTATATTTTTAACGTATCAAAAGGATTTTACAAAATATATATTATAAACTTAACAAATGTAACAAAGAGAAAACGGAAGTAGTGATTAGAGTTCGGTCTTTTTGTCGCTGCTGGTAAAACGCGTGTGTCTCGTTCGTTGGTTGTAACGGAAGTGCCTGAATGGTAGCCGCTGTTCATATACTGGTGCTTTTTTAATCTTTGGTTTCGTCACTAGCGGCGTGACGGTAAGAGTGCCGGTGGCGCCAAGCTTTGGCGTGACGGCCACAAACGTAACCTACTAACATTATTATGTAAGACAATTACGGTTATTGGCAACGCATCCTACAGACATTAGCCTAGACGGGTGCTATCAGTTGACCTTATTGGTCATTATTGGACAAGTTCGACGTTCAACTAGATTTTAGTAGTTATGGAGTGCATTAGTTAGGTGTCACTACAACCCATTATTGACGAACTCCATTTATATTTTCTTCAATTTTGAAATTGTTTTGACTTAACCTCTTATAGGAAATATGAAATTTATTATTTTAGTTTGAATTTAATCCGAAAAATGGCATCGACTAGAGAAAGACGAGCAAATGCCGGTAATAAAATGGCTAAGTTGTTAAATGAAGAAGAGGAAGATGATTTTTATAAAACTACTTATGGTGGCTTTGATGAAGTTGAACAAGATCATGATTATATGTAGCATGATTAATTCTTCTATTTTTTTAAAAGAATAGATCTTATTGTCATTTTTTTATTTTTCTTATTTTATTAACAATCTCTAGGGAAGAGGACGAAGGTGAAGACGAAGAAGTAGATTCTGACTTTAGCATTGATGAAAACGATGAGCCAGTTTCTGATACAGAAAAGAAAGTCCTAAGAAAAAACGCAGATTAATAACTAAAGCTTACAAAGAACCAAAAACAGTTACGGCTCAATCATCTACACCTTTAAGGGAAAAGAAAATAAGGCGCCAAAGACATGATAAATTTTTATAGATAGTACTGGTAATCATATAGCAGTTAACACGTTGACTGTCATGCAAGTTTAACATGTTTACTGTAGAGACCATAATTCTAAGGTAAGATACAAAACAATATATTAATATCAATAATAGATGGCCTCATTGAAAACTAAACACTGGTCACAGGTGACTGATATGGCAGTCAACGTGTTAAACTCAAAAAAAATTGTTACGATACATAAGTGCTTTAACATGTTTATTAATATAAATCTTAATAGAAAGGAAGTCTATACGTCGGTCTACTGCTGCTAAGTCAGCAGCAACTCAAAAGCGTTTATTAGAGAAGAAATGAAGATCAAAAGAAAAAAACTAAAGTAATTAAACATGAAACTTGGAAGCCTACGCAAGAAGAATACTCGACGAGAAGCATTGCAAAACTGAGCACCTAAATATGAAATCATTAGGTAGATTTTATTATTGTCTAATAAAGCAATTTATTTACTTTATTTATTCTTTATGAAATTTTTTTGTGATTTACATATTACTATAGCAAAGTTATTAAAATAAAATGTCTCTTTCTCTTACATTCTATCTGTTTGCCATTACAGAAAAGTACCAAAAATTAGAAAATGAGAAAAAGAATACAAGAGCTGTTAGAAAAGCACATGGAGGTCAATGACAGGTATCATTCTATGTCAATGCCTTTAATGGTCATTACTTGAACCAATAGAAAAAGAAGATGTTAAAATTAATGTAGAAGAAGGAGATGATGAGAAGAATGTTGTTCCAAGTTCCAATAGTGTTTCGGACGTATCCGTCCTAGGAGATTCGTAAGATTATTTTGTAACGTATAGAATAATAAAATAAATATAGAATTATAGTTTAATTTAAGTATTCATAAATTACATTTATGCAAAGTATTTTATTTTGTTTAGTGAAGCAACAATTGTGATGTAGAAGTTGACCCCAAAGATAAATTAGATGATGCCACAAAAACAAATAAATCTTCAATGTGAAGAAACAGAACGTTTTACGAACGACATTTATAACTTTGAAAATGACCAATTATTATTAGAAACATTAAAAACCGCTCCATAATGCCAGAACAAAAGCTTCTGTGCTATAACAGAGGTAGAAAAACAATTGACTGCTATAGAAAGTTAGCAAAATATAAATATTAATATACCTAGAATAAAAACATGCCTATATCTTTAATGGAATTAATTTTATCTTTTTAAGGCTCCCCGCAAAATACTTAGATCCTATTGACACAGTTGCCGTATAAACAAGTACAAACATTACGTTTATCGTGAAGCATCTTATCGTCAATTAGAAGCTCGTAGTGTATTCAACGATACTTCGTTAAGTCCAGAATTATTACGATGGCTAGATGGAGACAAAAAAAATTGTGTACAAATTATAGAAGTACTATACGTCTTGACCAGCACAATTTCTACAAATTCGTAGCATATTAATATTTAATAAATGTAGATACTAAAGGAAAAAAAAGAACATATTACCATATTATAATTTTTATCGGTTATTAACGAGTCAAGTAAATAATCATTTTTTTTTTTAAATATAGTATTATTTGAGTTATCAATGGTTTAAGTTGAAAAAAGGCTTTTTTTTAAATATTTTAAAAGAAGTGGTCTATGGTTAAAATCTATTTAAAACAAATTTATTTTATTTAGTTTTGATTTTATATATAAAAAAAAGATTAAATAATGTTTTAACATTATACATTATACACTATTTATTATTACATATTTCGAAGTTTTGTATTATATAGTTTTACATTATTATAGCTTTGCTAGAAAAATAAAAAATTAGTATATTGTCTTATTTTTGTCATGTATAATAAAATACTTTGTTTATCAGTGATCTATATTTCTACATATTATATATATATATATCATGAAATTAGGTCTTCTTAGTTATTTTTATATTTAATTATTAAAATAATAGATTTATTTATAATAAAATACATTTAAAAATTCTTATTATTTGTTGAATACATTTTTTTTTTAGTAAAACATTAAAATCTAAGCAATAGCTATAATGTATTTAGAGCATATAAAGAGCGTAAAATGTACATATTAAAACATTTAAAAATATGCTATTTACGAGTAATTGAAGTTTATGTGTACAGATTCCTTATTTTTTTTTAAAACACCCTGTATATTTTAAATAATAAAGTTTCAAATCTGGTTGTAGAGCATTAAAATAGCTTTAAAATGACCATGTTATAAAATTTGAGAATTTGTTAGTTTTCGAGATATTCTAGTTTTTGTGTACAGAGTACTTATTTTTTTATAGAACCCTATGTATTTCAAAAACTTTTGCTAAACATAATGTTGTTTGGCATTAAATGAGCTTTAACTTGTCTATTTTGAAACATTTTAAAATTTTTTAGTTTCCGAGATATAAATGTTTTGTGTAAATAGTTCTCCTTCTTTTTAGACACCCTATATATTTGTAACTTTTGCTTAACATCATGTTGTTATGCATTAATAGAGCTTTAAAATGACCTTGTTATAACATATTAAAATTTGTTAGTTTTCGAGTTAATAATGTTTTTGTGTACAAAGTAATCTTTTTTTTTAGACACCATATGTATTTTAAATTCTTTGCTTGATATCATGTTGTTGGGCATTAAAACAGCTTTAAAATGGCTATTTTAAAACATTTAAAATAAGTTGGTCTTTGAGAAATTCTTATTTATGTGTCAGCTACTTTCTTTTTTTTAGAAAACCTATTAGTTTCAAATACTAAAGTTTAGCATAATATTTTAGAGCATATAAAGAGCGTAAAAATGTACATATTAAAACATTTTAAAATATGCTATTTTACGAGTAATTGAAGTTTATGTGTACAGATTCCTTATTTTTTTTAAAACACCCTGTATATTTTAAATAATAAAGTTTCAAATCTGGTTGTAGAGCATTAAAATAGCTATAAAATGACCATGTTATATAATTTGAGAATTTTTTAGTTTTCGAGATATTCTAGTTTTTGTGTACGAGTACTTACTTATTTTTTATAGACACCCTATGTATTTCAAAACTTTTGCTAAACATAATGTTTTTTGGCATTAAATGAGCTTTAACTTGTCTATTTTGAAACATTTAAAATTTTTTAGTTTCCGAGATATAAATGTTTTTGTGTAAATAGTTCTCCTTCTTTTTTAGACACCCTATATATTTGAATAACTTTTGCTTAACATCATGTTGTTATGCATTAATAGAGCTTTAAAATGACCTTGTTATAACATATTAAAATTTGTTAGTTTTCGAGTTAATAATGTTTTTGTGTACAAAGTAATCCTTTTTTTTTAGACACCATATGTATTTAAATTCTTTTGCTTAATATCATGTTGTTGGGCATTGAAACAGCTTTAAAATGGCTATTTTAAAACATTTTAAAATAAGTTGGTCTTTGAGAAATTCTTATTTATGTGTTCAGCTACTTTTTTTTTTTTTAGAAAACCTATTAGTTTCAAATACTAAAGTTTAGCATAATATTTTAGAGCATATAAAGAGCGTAAAAATGTACATATTAAAACATTTTAAAATATGCTATTTTACGAGTAATTGAAGTTTATGTGTACAGATTCCTTATTTTTTTTTAAAACACCCTGTATATTTTAAATAATAAAGTTTCAAATCTGGTTGTAGAGCATTAAAATAGCTTTAAAATGACCATGTTATAAAATTTGAGAATTTGTTAGTTTTCGAGATATTTAAACTTTTGTTTACAGAGTTCTTATTTTTTTATAGACACCCTATGTATTTCAAAAACTTTTGCTAAACCTAATATTGTTTGGCATTAAATGAGCTTTAACTTGTCTATTTTGAAACATTTTAAAATTTGTTAGTTTCCGAGATATAAATGTTTTTGTGTAAATAGTTCTCCTTCTTTTTAGACACCCTATATATTTGAATAACTTTTGCTTAACATCATGTTGTTATGCATTAATAGAGCTTTAAAATGACCTTGTTATAACATATTAAAATTTGTTAGTTTTCGAGTTAATAATGTTTTTGTGTACAAAGTAATCTTTTTTTTTTAGACACCATATGTATTTTAAATTCTTTTGCTTGATATCATGTTGTTGGGCATTGAAACAGCTTTAAAATGGCTATTTTAAAACATTTTAAAATAAGTTGGTCTTTGAGAAATTCTTATTTATGTGTTCAGCTACTTTCTTTTTTTTTAGAAAACCTATTAGTTTCAAATACTAAAGTTTAGCATAATATTTTAGAGCATATAAAGAGCGTAAAAATGTACATATTAAACATTTTAAAATATGCTATTTTACGAGTAATTGAAGTTTATGTGTACAGATTCCTTATTTTTTTTTAAAACACCCTGTATATTTTAAATAATAAAGTTTCAAATCTGGTTGTAGAGCATTAAAATAGCTTTAAAATGACCATGTTATATAATTTGAGAATTTTTAGTTTTCGAGATATTCTAGTTTTTGTGTACAGAGTACTTATTTTTTTATAGACACCCTATGTATTTCAAAAACTTTTGCTAAACATAATGTTGTTTGGCATTAAATGAGCTTTAACTTGTCTATTTGAAACATTTTAAAATTTTTTAGTTTCCGAGATATAAATGTTTTTGTGTAAATAGTTCTCCTTCTTTTTTAGACACCCTATATATTTGAATAACTTTTGCTTAACATCATGTTGTTATGCATTAATAGAGCTTTAAAATGACCTTGTTATAACATATTAAAATTTGTTAGTTTTCGAGTTAATAATGTTTTTGTGTACAAAGTAATCCTTTTTTTTAGACACCATATGTATTTTAAATTCTTTTGCTTGATATCATGTTGTTGGGCATTGAAACAGCTTTAAAATGGCTATTTTAAAACATTTTAAAATAAGTTGGTCTTTGAGAAATTCTTATTTATGTGTTCAGCTACTTTTTTTTTTTAGAAAACCTATTAGTTTCAAATACTAAAGTTTAGCATAATATTTTAGAGCATATAAAGAGCGTAAAAATGTACATATTAAAACATTTTAAAATATGCTATTTTACGAGTAATTGAAGTTTATGTGTACAGATCCTTTTTTTTTTTAAAACACCCTGTATATTTTAAATAAAAAGTTTCAAATCTGGTTGTAGAGCATTAATAATAGCTATAAAATGACCATGTTATAAAATTTGAGAATTTTTAGTTTTCGAGATATTCTAGTTTTTGTGTACAGAGTACTTACTTATTTTTTATAGACACCCTTGTATTTCAAAAACTTTTGCTAAAATAATGTTGTTTGGCATAAATGAGCTTTAAAATGTCTATTTTGAATCATTTTAAAATCGTTAGTTTCTGAGATATAAATGTTTAGTGTACAGAGTACCCCTTTTTTTTGGACACCCTATATATTTCAAAACTTTTGCTTAACATCATGTTGTTATGCATTAATAGAGCTTTAAAATGACCTTGTTATAACATATAAGAATTTGTTAGTTTTCGAGTTATTAATGTTTTTGTGTACAAAGTACTCCTTTTTTCTAGATTCCCTATATATTTTAAAAACTTAAGTTTTTAAATCAGGTTGTAGAGCATTAAAATAGCTTTAAAATGACAATGTTATAAATTTGTGATTTTATTAGTTTCGTGATATTCAACCTTTTGTACAGAGTTCTTATTTTTATAGACACCCTATGTATTTCAAAAACTTTTGCTAAACCTAATGTTGTTTGTTAAATGAGCTTTAACTTGTCTTTTTTGAAACAATTTAAAATTTGTTAGTTTCCGAGATATAAATGTTTTTGTGTAAATAGTTCTCCTTCTTTTTTAGACACCCTATATATTTGAATAACTTTTGCTTAACATCATGTTGTTATGCATTAATAGAGCTTTAAAATGACCTTGTTATAACATATTAAAATTTGTTAGTTTTCGAGTTAATAATGTTTTTGTGTACAAAGTAATCCTTTTTTTTTAGACACCATATGTATTTTAATTCTTTTGCTTGATATCATGTTGTTGGGCATTGAAACAGCTTTAAAATGGCTATTTTAAACATTTTAAAATAAGTTGGTCTTTGAGAAATTCTTATTTATGTGTTCAGCTACTTTCTTTTTTTTTAGAAAACCTATTAGTTTCAAATACTAAAGTTTAGCATAATATTTTAGAGCATATAAAGAGCGTAAAAATGTACATATTAAAACATTTTAAAATATGCTATTTTACGAGTAATTGAAGTTTATGTGTACAGATTCCTTATTTTTTTTAAAACACCCTGTATATTTTAAATAATAAAGTTTCAAATCTGGTTGTAGAGCATTAAAATAGCTATAAAATGACCATGTTATATAATTTGAGAATTTTTTAGTTTTCGAGATATTCTAGTTTTTGTGTACAGAGTACTTATTTTTTTATAGACACCCTATGTATTTCAAAAACTTTTGCTAAACATAATGTTGTTTGGCATTAAATGAGCTTTAACTTGTCTATTTTGAAACATTTTAAAATTTTAGTTTCCGAGATATAAATGTTTGTGTAAATAGTTCTCCTTCTTTTTAGACACCCTATATATTTGAATAACTTTTGCTTAACATCATGTTGTTATGCATTAATAGAGCTTTAAAATGACCTTGTTATAACATATTAAAATTTGTTAGTTTTCGAGTTAATAATGTTTTTGTGTACAAAGTAATCCTTTTTTTTTAGACACCATATGTATTTTAAATTCTTTTGCTTGATATCATGTTGTTGGGCATTGAAACAGCTTTAAAATGGCTATTTAAAAACATTTTAAAATAAGTTGGTCTTTGAGAAATTCTTATTTATGTGTTCAGCTACTCTTTTTTTTAGAAAACCTATTAGTTTCAAATACTAAAGTTTAGCATAATATTTTAGAGCATATAAAGAGCGTAAAAATGTACATATTAAAACATTTTAAAATATGCTATTTTACGAGTAATTGAAGTTTATGTGTACAGATTCCTTATTTTTTTTTAAAACACCCTGTATATTTTAAATAATAAAGTTTCAAATCTGGTTGTAGAGCATTAAAATAGCTTTAAAATGACCATGTTATAAAATTTGAGAATTTGTTAGTTTTCGAGATATTTAGTTTTTGTGTACAGAGTACTTATTTTTTTATAGACACCCTATGTATTTCAAAAACTTTTGCTAAACATAATGTTGTTTGGCATTAAATGAGCTTTAACTTGTCTATTTTGAAACATTTTAAAATTCGTTAGTTTCCGAGATATAAATGTTTTTGTGTAAATAGTTCTCCTTCTTTTTTAGACACCCTATATATTTGAATAACTTTTGCTTAACATCATGTTGTTATGCATTAATAGAGCTTTAAAATGACCTTGTTATAACATATTAAAATTTGTTAGTTTTCGAGTTAATAATGTTTTTGTGTACAAAGTAATCCTTTTTTTTAGACACCATATGTATTTTAAATTCTTTTGCTTGATATCATGTTGTTGGGCATTGAAACAGCTTTAAAATGGCTATTTTAAAACATTTTAAAATAAGTTGGTCTTTGAGAAATTCTTATTTATGTGTTCAGCTACTTTCTTTTTTTTTTAGAAAACCTATTAGTTTCAAATACTAAAGTTTAGCATAATATTTTAGAGCATATAAAGAGCGTAAAAATGTACATATTAAAACATTTTAAAATATGCTATTTTACGAGTAATTGAAGTTTATGTGTACAGATTCCTTATTTTTTTTTTAAAACACCCTGTATATTTTAAATAATAAAGTTTCAAATCTGGTTGTAGAGCATTAAAATAGCTTTAAAATGACCATGTTATATAATTTGAGAATTTTTTAGTTTTCGAGATATTCTAGTTTTTGTGTACAGAGTCTTATTTTTTATAGACACCCTATGTATTTCAAAAACTTTGCTAAACATAATGTTGTTTGGCATTAAATGAGCTTTAACTTGTCTATTTGAAACATTTTAAATTCGTTAGTTTCCGAGATATAAATGTTTTTGTGTAAATAGTTCTCCTTCTTTTTTAGACACCCTATATATTTGAATAACTTTTGCTTAACATCATGTTGTTATGCATTAATAGAGCTTTAAAATGACCTTGTTATAACATATTAAAATTTGTTAGTTTTCGAGTTAATAATGTTTTTGTGTACAAAGTAATCCTTTTTTTTTAGACACCATATGTATTTTAAATTCTTTTGCTTAATATCATGTTGTTGGGCATTGAAACAGCTTTAAAATGGCTATTTTAAAACATTTTAAAATAAGTTGGTCTTTGAGAAATTCTTATTTATGTGTTCAGCTACTTTCTTTTTTTTAAAAAAACCTATTAGTTTCAAATACTAAAGTTTAGCATAATATTTTAGAGCATATAAAGAGCGTAAAAATGTACATATTAAAACATTTTAAAATATGCTATTTTACGAGTAATTGAAGTTTATGTGTACAGATTCCTTATTTTTTTTTTTAAAACACCCTGTATATTTTAAATAATAAAGTTTCAAATCTGGTTGTAGAGCATTAAAATAGCTTTAAAATGACCATGTTATAAAATTTGAGAATTTGTTAGTTTTCGAGATATTCAAATTTTGTTTACAGAGTACTTTTTTTTTTATAGACACCCTATGTATTTCAAAAACTTTTGCTAAACCTAATGTTGTTTGGCATTAAATGAGCTTTAACTTGTCTATTTTGAAACATTTTAAATTTTTTTAGTTTCCGAGATATAAATGTTTTGTGTAAATAGTTCTCCTTCTTTTTAGACACCCTATATATTTGAATAACTTTTGCTTAACATCATGTTGTATGCATTATTAGAGCTTTAAAATGACCTTGTTATAACATATTAAAATTTGTTAGTTTTCGAGTTAATAATGTTTTTGTGTACAAAGTAATCCTTTTTTTTAGACACCATATGTATTTTAAATTCTTTTGCTTGATATTATTTGTTTTGGGCATTGAAACAGCTTTAAAATGGCTATTTTAAAACATTTTAAAATAAGTTGGTCTTTGAGAAATTCTTATTTATGTGTTCAGCTACTTTCTTTTTTTTTAGAAAACCTATTAGTTTCAAATACTAAAGTTTAGCATAATATTTTAGAGCATATAAAGAGCGTAAAAATGTACATATTAAAACATTTTAAAATATGCTATTTTACGAGTAATTGAAGTTTATGTGTACAGATTCCTTATTTTTTTTTAAAACACCCTGTATATTTTAAATAATAAAGTTTCAAATCTGGTTGTAGAGCATTAAAATAGCTTAAAATGACCATGTTATAAAATTTGAGAATTTGTTAGTTTTCGAGATATTCTAGTTTTTGTGTACAGAGTACTTATTTTTTTATAGACACCCTATGTATTTCAAAAACTTTTGCTAAACATAATGTTGTTTGGCATTAAATGAGCTTTAACTTGTCTATTTTGAAACATTTTAAAATTTTTAGTTTCCGAGATATAAATGTTTTTGTGTAAATAGTTCTCCTTTTTTTTAGACACCCTATATATTTGAATAACTTTTGCTTAACATCATGTTGTTATGCATTAATAGAGCTTTAAAATGACCTTGTTATAACATATAAAATTTGTTAGTTTTCGAGTTATTAATGTTTTTGTGTACAAAGTAATCCTTTTTTTTAGACACCATATGTATTTTAAATTCTTTTGCTTGATATCATGTTGTTGGGCATTGAAACAGCTTTAAAATGGCTATTTTAAAACATTTAAAATAAGTTGGTCTTTGAGAAATTCTTATTTATGTGTTCAGCTACTTTTTTTTTTTTTAGAAAACCTATTAGTTTCAAATACTAAAGTTTAGCATAATATTTTAGAGCATATAAAGAGCGTAAAAATGTACATATTAAAACATTTTAAATATGCTATTTTACGAGTAATTGAAGTTTATGTGTACAGATTCCTTATTTTTTTTTAAAACACCCTGTATATTTTAAATAATAAAGTTTCAAATCTGGTTGTAGAGCATTAAAATAGCTATTAAAATGACCATGTTATATAATTTGAGAATTTTTTAGTTTTCGAGATATTCTAGTTTTTGTGTACAGAGTACTTATTTTTTTATAGACACCCTATGTATTTCAAAAACTTTTGCTAAACATAATGTTGTTTGGCATTAAATGAGCTTTAACTTGTCTATTTTGAAACATTTTAAAATTTTTTAGTTTCCGAGATATAAATGTTTTTGTGTAAATAGTTCTCCTTCTTTTTTAGACACCCTATATATTTGAAAACTTTTGCTTAAACATCATGTTGTTATGCATTAATAGAGCTTTAAAATGACCTTGTTATAACATATTAAAATTTGTTAGTTTTCGAGTTAATAATGTTTTTGTGTACAAAGTAATCCTTTTTTTTAGACACCATATGTATTTTAAATTCTTTTGCTTGATATCATGTTGTTGGGCATTGAAACAGCTTTAAAATGGCTATTTTAAAACATTTTAAAATAAGTTGGTCTTTGAGAAATTCTTATTTATGTGTTCAGCTACTTTCTTTTTTTTAGAAAACCTATTAGTTTCAAATACTAAAGTTTAGCATAATATTTTAGAGCATAAAGAGCGTAAAAATGTACATATTAAAACATTTTAAAATATGCTATTTTACGAGTAATTGAAGTTTATGTGTACAGATTCCTTATTTTTTTTAAACCACCTGTATATTTTAATAATAAAGTTTCAAATCTGGTTGTAGAGCATTAAATAGCTATAAAATGACCATGTTATATAATTTGAGAATTTTTAGTTTTCGAGATATTCTAGTTTTTGTGTACAGAGTACTTATATTTTTTATAGACACCCTATGTATTTCAAAAACTTTTGCTAAACATAATGTTGTTTGGCATTAAATGAGCTTTAACTTGTCTATTTTGAACATTTTTAAATTTTTTAGTTTCCGAGATATAATGTTTTTGTGTAAATAGTTCTCCTTCTTTTTTAGACACCCTATATATTTGAATAACTTTTGCTTAACATCATGTTGTTATGCATTAATAGAGCTTTAAAATGACCTTGTTATAACATATTAAAATTTGTTAGTTTTCGAGTTAATAATGTTTTTGTGTACAAAGTAATCTTTTTTTTTAGACACCATATGTATTTTAAATTCTTTTGTTTGATATCATGTTGTGGGCATTGAAACAGCTTTAAAATGGCTATTTAAAACATTTTAAAATAAGTTGGTCTTTGAGAAATTCTTATTTATGTGTTCAGCTACTTTCTTTTTTTTTAGAAAACCTATTAGTTTCAAATACTAAGTTTAGCATAATATTTTAGAGCATATAAAGAGCGTAAAAATGTACATATTAAAACATTTTAAAATATGCTATTTACGAGTAATTGAAGTTTATGTGTACAGATTCCTTATTTTTTTTAAAACACCCTGTATATTTTAAATAATAAAGTTTCAAATCTGGTTGTAGAGCATTAAAATAGCTTTAAAATGACCATGTTATAAAATTGAGAATTGTTAGTTTTCGAGATATTCTAGTTTTTTGTACAGAGTACTTATTTTTATAGACACCCTATGTATTTCAAAAACTTTTGCTAAACATAATGTTGTTTGGCATTAAATGAGCTTTAACTTGTCTATTTTGAAACATTTTAAAATCGTTTAGTTTCTGAGATATAAATGTTTTGTGTAAATAGTTCTCCTTTTTTTTAGACACCCTATATATTTGAATAACTTTTTTTTAACATCATGTTGTTATGCATTAATAGAGCTTTAAAATGACCTTGTATAAACATATAAAATTGTTAGTTTTCGAGTAATTAATGTTTTTGTGTACAAAGTAATCCTTTTTTTTTAGACCCTATATATTTTAAAAACTTAAGTTTTAAATCAGGTTGTAGAGCATTAAAATAGCTTTAAAATGACAATGTTATAAAATTTGTGAAATTAGTTAGTTTTTCGAGATATTCTTACTTTTGTTTACAGAGTACTTATTTTTTTTATAGAAAACCTATTATTTCAAAACTTTTGCTAAACCTAATATTGTTTGGCATTAAATGAGCTTAACTTGTCTATTTTGAAAACATTTTAAAATTCGTTAGTTTCCGAGATTAAAATGTTTTGTGTAAATAGTTCTCCTTCTTTTTAGACACCCTATATATTTTGAATAACTTTTGCTAAATCATGTGTTATGCATTAATAGAGCTTTAAAATGACCTTGTTATAACATATTAAAATTTGTTAGTTTTCGAGTTAATTAATGTTTTTGTGTACAAAGTTAATCCTTTTTTTTAGACACCTATGTATTTTAAATTCTTTTGCTGATATCATGTTGTTGGGCATTAAACAGCTTTAAAATGGCTATTTTAAAACATTTTAAAATAAGTGGTCTTTGAGAAATTCTTTTATGTGTCAGCTACTTTCTTTTTTTTAGAAAACCTATAAGTTTCAATACTAAGTTTAGCATAATATTTTAGAGATATAAAGAGCGTAAAAATGTACATATTAAAACATTTTAAAATATGCTATTTACGAGTAATTAAAGTTTATGTGTACAGATTCCTTATTTTTTTTTTAAAAAACACCTGTATATTTTAAATAATAAGTTTCAAATCTGGTTGTAGAGGCATTAAAATAGCTATAAAATGACCTGTTATATAATTTGAGAATTTTTTAGTTTCGAGATATTCTAGTTTTTTGTACAGAGTACTTTTTTTTTATAGACACCCTATGTATTTCAAAAACTTTGCTAAACCTAATATTGTTTGGCATTAAATGAGCTTTAACTTGTCTATTTTGAAACATTTTAAATTCGTTAGTTTCCGAGAATAAATGTTTTTGGTAAATAGTTTCCTTCTTTTTAGACACCCTATATATTTGAATAACTTTTGCTTAACATCATGTTGT
>QUOH01000050.1:391049-406777 GCA_010416925.1 Polistes metricus
TATAAATTTGTGATTTTATTAGTTTTCGTGATATTCAAACTTTTGTTTACAGAGTTCTTATTTTTTTATAGACACCCTATGTATTTCAAAACTTTTGCTAACCCAATATGTTTGGCATTAAATGAGCTTTAACTTGTCTTTTTTGAAACAATTAAAATTCGTTAGTTTCCGAGATATAAATGTTTTTGTTGTAAATAGTTATCCTCTTTTTTAGACACCCTATATATTTGAATAACTTTGCTTACATTCATGTTGTTATGCATTATAGAGCTTTAAACATGACCTTGTTATAACATGATAAAATTTGTTAGTTTTCGAGTTAATAAGTTTTTGTGTACAAAGTAATCTTTTTTTAGACACCATATGTATTTCATTCTTTTGCTTGATATTCATGTTGTTGGGCATTAAACAGCTTTAAAATGGTATTTATAAACATTTTAAAATAAGTTGGTTTTTGAGAAATTTTTATTTATGTGTTCAGCTACTTCTTTTTTTTTAGAAAACCTATTAGTTTCAAATACTAAAGTTTAGCATAATATTTTAGAATATAAAAGAGCGTAAAAATGTACATATTAAACACATTTTAAAATATGCTAGTTTAGAGTAATTAAAGTTTATGTGTACAGATTTCTTATTTTTTTTTAACACCCTGTATATTTTAAAAATAAAGTTTCAAATCTGGTTGTAGAGCATTAAAATAGCTTTAAAATGACCATGTTATATAATTTTAGAATTTGTTAGTTTTCGAGATATCTAGTTTTTGTGTACAGAGTACTTATTTTTTATTAGACACCTATGTATTTCAAAAACTTTTGCTAAACATAATGTTGTTTGGCATTAAATGAGCTTTAACATTTCTATTTTAAACATTTTAAAATTCGTTGTTTCTGAGATATAAATGTTTTAGTGTACCGAGTACCCTTTTTTTTCGGACACCCTATATATTTCAATAACTTTTGCTTAACATCATGTGGTTATGCATAATAGAGCTTAAAATGACCATGTTATAACATATAAGATTTGTTATTTTCGAGTTATTAAGTTTTTGTGTACAAAGTCCTCCTTTTTTTTAGACCCAATATATTTTAAAAACTTAAGTTTTAAATCAGGTTGTAGAGCATTAAAATAGCTTTAAAATGACCATGTTATAAAATTTGTGAATTTGTTAGTTTTCGAGATATTCAAACTTTGTTACAGAGTTCTTATTTTTTTATAGACACCCTATGTATTTCAAAAACTTTTGCTAAACCTAATATTGTTTGGCATTAAATGAGCTTAACTTGTCTATTTTGAAACATTTTAAATTCGTTAGTTTCCGAGATATAAATGTTTTTGTGTAAATAGTTCTCCTTCTTTTTTAGACACCCTATATTTTGAATAACTTTTGCTTAACATCATGTTGTTATGCATTAATAGAGCTTTAAAATGACCTTGTTATAACATATTAAAATTTGTTAGTTTTCGAGTTAATAATGTTTTTGTGTACAAAGTATCCTTTTTTTTTAGACCCATATGTATTTTAAAATCTATTGCTTGATATCAGTGTTGGGCATTGAAACAGCTTTAAAATGGCTTTTTAAAACATTTAAATAAGTTGGTCTTTGAGAAATTCTTTAAATTCTTTTATGTGTTCAGCTACTTTCTTTTTTTTAGAAAACCCTATTAGTTTCAAATACTTAAAGTTAGCATAATATTTTAGAGCATAAAGAGCGTAAAATGTCCATATTAAACATTTTAAAAATGCTATTTTCCGAGATATGAAGTTTATGTATAACAGATTCCTTATTTTTTTTAAACACCCTGTATATTTTAAATAAGTTTCAAATCTGGTTGTAGAGCATTAAAATAGCTTTAAATGACATGTTATAAAATTGAGAATTTGTTAGTTTTCGAGATATCTAGTTTTTGTGTACAGAGTACTTATTTTTTTATAGACACCCTATGTATTTCAAACTTTTGCTAAACATAATGTTGTTTGGCATTAAATGAGCTTTAAAATGGCTATTTTGAAACATTTTAAAATTCGTTAGTTTCTGAGATATAAATGTTTTAGTGTACAGAGACCCCTTTTTTTTAGAACACCTATATATTTCAATACTTTTGTTAACATCATGTTGTTATGCATTAATAGAGCTTTAAAATGACCTTGTTAACATATAAAATTGTTAGTTTCGAGTATTGATGTTTTGTGTACAAATTACTCTTTTTTTAGACCATATATTTTAAAAAACTTAAGTTTTAATCAGGTTGTAGAGCATTAAAATAGCTTTAAAATGACCATGTTATAAAATTTGTGATTTTGTTAGTTTTCGAGATATTCAGTTTTTGTTACAGAGTTACTTATTTTTTATAGACACCCTATGTATTTCAAAAACTTTTGCTAAACCTAATGTTGTTTGGCATTAAATGAGCTTTAACTTGTCTTTTTTGAAACAATTTAAAATTCGTTAGTTTCCGAGATATAAATGTTTTTGTGTAACTAGTTCTCTTTTTTTTAGACACCCTATATATTTCAATAACTTTGCTTAACATCATGTTGTTATGCATTAATAGAGCTTTAAATGACCTGTTATAACATATTAAAATTTGTTAGTTTTCGAGTTAATAATGTTTTTGTGTACAAAGTAATCTTTTTTTTTAGACCCCCATATATTTTAAAACTTAAGTTTTAAATCAGGTTGTAGAGCATTAAAATAGCTTTAAAATGACAATGTTATAAAATTTGTGAATTTGTTAGTTTTCGTGATATTCAACTTTTGTTTACAGAGTTCTTATTTTTTATAGACACCCTATGTATTTCAAAAACTTTTGCTAAACCTAATGTTGTTTGGCATTAAATGAGCTTTAACTTGTCTCTTTTGAACAATTAAAATTCGTTAGTTTCCGAGATATAAATGTTTTTGTGTAAATAGTTTTCCTTCTTTTTTAGACACCCTATATATTTGAATAACTTTTGCTTAACATCATGTTGTTATGCATTAATAGAGCTTTAAAATGACCTTGTTATAACATATTAAAATTTGTTAGTTTTCGAGTTAATAATGTTTTTGTGTACAAAGTAATCCTTTTTTTTAGACACCATATGTATTTAATTTCTTTTGCTTGATATCATGTTGTGGGCATTAAAACAGCTTTAAATGCTATTTTAAAACATTTAAAATAAGTTAGTCTTTGAGAATTTCTTATTTATGTGTTCAGCTACTTTCTTTTTTTTTAGAAAACCTATTAGTTTCAAATACTAAAGTTTCGCATAATATTTTGAGCATATAAAGAGCGTAAAAATGTTACATATTAAAACATTTAAAATTGCTAGTTTACGAGTCATTGAGTTTCGTGTACAGATTCCTTATTTTTTTTTTAAAAACACCCTGTCTATTTTAAAAATAAAGTTTCAAATCTGGTTGTAGAGCATTAAATAGCTTTAAAATGACCAGTTTATAAAATTTGAGAATTTGTTAGTTTTCGAGATATTCTGTTTTTGTGTACAGAGTACTTCTTTTTTATAGACCACCTATGTATTTCAAAAACTTTTGCTCAACATAATGTTGGTTGGCATTAAATGAGCTTTAAATTTTCTATTTTTAAACATTTTAAAATTCGTTAGTTTCTGAGATATAATGTTTTTGTGTACAGAGTACCCTTTTTTTTTGGACACCCTATATATTTCAATAACTTTTGCTTAACATCATGTTGTTATGCATTAATAGAGTTTTTAAACTGACCTTGTTACAACATATAAAATTTGTTAGTTTCGAGTTATTAATGTTTTTGTGTACAAAGTACTCCTTTTTTTTAGCCCCTTATATATTTTAAAAACTTAGTTTTAAATCAGGTTGTAGAGCATTAAAATAGCTTAAATTTTCTGACAATGTTATAAAATTTGTGATGTTATTAGTTTTCGTGATATTTAAACTTTTGTTTAAAGAGTTCTTATTTTTTTATAGACACCTTATGTGTTTCAAAAACTTTTCCTAAACCTAATATTGTTTTGCATTAAATGAGCTTTAACTTGTCTCTTGTGAAACAATTTAAAATTCGTTAGTTTCCGAGATATAAATGTTTTTGTGTAAATAGTTTTCCTTCTTTTTTAGACACCCTATATATTTGAATAACTTTTGCTTAACATCATGTTGTTATGCATTAATAGAGCTTTAAAATGACCTTGTTATAACATATTAAAATTTGTTAGTTTTCGAGTTAATAATGTTTTTGTGTACAAAGTAATCCTTTTTTTTTAGACACCATATGTATTTTAAATTCTTTTGCTTAATATCATGTTGTTAGGCATTGAAACAGCCTTAAAATGGCTATTTTAAAACATTTTAAAATAAGTTGGTCTTTGAGAAATTTTTATTTATGTGTTCAGCTACTTTCTTTTTTTTTTGAAAACCTATTAGTTTCAAATACTAAAGTTTCGCATAATATTTTAGAGCATATAAAGAGCGTAAAAATGTACATATTAAAACATTTTAAAATATGCTATTTTACGAGTAATTGAAGTTTATGTGTACAGATTTCATATTTTTTTTTAAAACACCCTGTATATTTTAAATAATAAAGTTTCAAATCAGGTTGTAGAGCATTAAAATAGCTTTAAAATGACCATGTTATAAAATTTGAGAATTTGTTAGTTTTCGAGATATTCTAGTTTTTGTGTACAGAGTACTTATTTTTTTATAGACACCCTATGTATTTCAAAAACTTTTGCTAAACATAATGTTGTTTGGCATTAAATGAGCTTTAACTTGTCTATTTTGAATCATTTTAAAATTCGTTAGTTTCTGAGATATAATGTTTTAGTGTACAGAGTACCCCTTTTTTTTTCAGACACCCTATTATTTCAATAACTTTTGCTTAACATCATGTTGTTATGCTTTAATAGAGCTTTAAAATGACCTTGTTATAACATATACGATTTTGTTAGTTTCGAGTTATTAAGTTTTTGTGTACAAAGTACTCCTTTTTTTAGACCCCCATATATTTTAAACTTAAGTTTTAAATCAGGTTGTAGAGCATTAAAATAGCTTTAAAATGACATGTTATAAAATTTTGTGATTTTATTAGTTTTCGTGATATTCACCTTTTGTTTACCGAGTTCTATGTTTTATAGACACCCTATGGATTTCAAAAACTTTTGCTAAACCTAATATTGTTTGGCATTAAATGAGCTTTAATTGTCTTTTTGAAACAATTTAAAATCGTTCTTTTCAGATATAAAGTTTTTGTGTGTAACAGTTCTCCTTCTTTTTTAGACACCCTATATATTTGAATAACTTTTGCTTAAACATCATGTTGTTAGCATTAATAGAGCTTTAAATGACCTTGTTATAACATATTAAGATTTGTTAGTTTTCGAGTTAATAATGTTTTTGTGTACAAAGTAATCCTTTTTTTTTAGACACCATATGTATTCTAAATTCTTTTGCTTGATATCATGTTGTTGGGCATTGAAACAGCTTTAAAATGCTATTTTAAAACATTTTAAATAGTTGGTCTTTGAGAAATTTTTATTTATGTGTTCAGCTACTTTCTTTTTTTTTAGAAAACCTATTAGTTTCAAATACTAAGTTTAGCATAATATTTAAGAGCATATAAAAGAGCGTAAAAATGTACATATTAAAAACATTTTAAAATATGCTATTTTACGAGTAATTGAAGTTTATGTGTACAGATTTCTTATTTTTTTTAAAAACACCTGTACATTTTAAATCATTAAAGTTTTCAAATCAGGTTGTAGAGCATAAATAGCTTTAAATTGACCATGTATAAAATTTGAGAATTTGTTAGTTTTCGAGATATCTAGTTTTTGTGTACAGAGTACTTATTTTTTTATAGACACCCTATGTATTTCAAAAACTTTTGCTAAACATAATGTTGTTGGCATTAAATGAGCTTTAATACTGTCTATTTTGAAACATTTAAAATTCGTAGTTTCTGAGATATAAATGTTTTTGTGTACAGAGTACCCCTTTTTTTGGACACCCTATATATTTCAATAACTTTTGCTTAACATCATGTTGTTATGCATTAATAGAGTTTTTAAATGACCTTGTTAAAACATATAAGAATTTGTTAGTTTTCGAGTTATTAATTTTTTGTTACAAAGTACTCTTTTTTTTAGACCCCCTATATATTTTAAAAACTTAAGTTTTAAATCAGGTTGTGAGAAGCATTAAAAAGCTTTAAAATGACCATGTTATAAAATTTGATGAATTTATAGGTTTCGTGATATTCAAACTGTTGTTCAAGAGTTCTTATGTTTTTATAGACACCTTATGTGTTTTCAAAAACTTTTGCTAACCTAATAGTTTGCATTAACTGAGCTTTAACTTCTCTTTGAACACATTAAAATTCGTTAGTTTCCGAGATATAAATGTTTTTGTGTAAATAGTTTTCTTCTTTTTTAGACACCCCTATATATTTGAATAACTTTTGCTTACATCATGTTGTTATGCATTAATAGAGCTTTAAAATGACCTTGTTATAACATATTAAATTTGTTAGTTTTCGAGTTAATAATGTTTTTTGTGTACAAAGTAATCCTTTTTTTTAGACACCATATGTATTTTTAAATTCTTTTGCTTGATATCATGTTGTTAGCATTGAAACAGCTTTAAAATGGCTATTTTAAAACATTTTAAAATAAGTTGGTCTTTGAGAATTTTATTTATGTGTTCAGCTACTTTCTTTTTTTTTTTAGAAAACCTATTAGTTTCAAATACTAAAGTTTAGCATAATATTTTAGAGCATATAAAGAGCGCCTAAAAATGTACATATTAAAACATTTTAAAATATGCTATTTTACGAGTAATTGAAGTTTATGTGTACAGATTTCATATTTTTTTTTTAAAACACCCTGTATTTTAAATAATAAAGTTTCAATCAGGTTGTAGAGCATTAAAATAGCTTTAAAATGGACCATGTTATAAAATTTGAGAATTGTTAGTTTTCGAGATATTCTAGTTTTTGTGTACAGAGTACTTATTTTTTTATAGACACCCTATGTATTTTCAAAAACTTTTGCTAAACATAATGTTGTTTGGCATTAAATGAGCTTTAACATGTCTATTTTGAATCATTTTAAAATTCGTTAGTTTCTGAGATATAAATGTTTTAGTGTTACAGAGTACCCTTTTTTTTTTGGACACCCTATATATTTTCATAACTTTTGCTTAACATCATGTTGTTATGCATTAATAGAGCTTTAAAATGACCTTGTTACAACATATAAGATTTGTTAGTTTTCGAGTTATTAATGTTTTGTGTACAAAGTACTCCTTTTTTTAGACCCCCTATATTTTAAAAACTTAAGTTTTAAATCAGTTGTAGAGCATTAAAATAGCTTTAAAATGACAATGTTATAAAATTTGTGATGTTATAGTTTTCGTGATATTTAAACTTTGTTTAAAGAGTTCTTATTTTTTAAGACACCTTATGTGTTTCAAAACTTTTCCAAACCTACCTAATATTGTTTGCATTAAATGAGCTTTAACTTGTCTCTTGTGAAACACATTTAAAATGCGTTAGTTTCCGAGATATAAATGTTTTTGTTGTAAATAGTTTTCCTTCTTTTTTAGACACCCTATATATTTGAATACTTTTGCTTAACATCATGGTTGTTATGCATTATAGAGCTTTAAATGACCTTGTTATAACATATTAAAATTTGTTAGTTTTCGAGTTAATAAGTTTTTTGTGTACAAAGTAATCCTTTTTTTTTAGACACCATATGTATTTTAAATTCTTTTGCTTAATTCATGTTGTTTGGCATTGAAACAGCCTTAAAATGGCTATTTTAAAACATTTTAAAATACTTTGTCTTTGAGAAATTTTTATTTATGTGTTCAGCTACTTTCTTTTTTTTTTGAAAACCTATTAGTTTCAAATACTAAAGTTTAGCATAATATTTTAGAGCATATAAAGAGCGTAAAAATGTACATATTAAAACATTTTTTAAATATGCTTTACGAGTAATGAATTTATGTGTACAGTTCTTTTTTTTTAAAACACCCTGTATATTTTAAATAATAAAGTTTCAAATCAGGGTTGTAGAGCATTAAAATAGCTTTAAAATGACCATGTTATAAAATTTGAGAATTTGTTAGTTTTCGAGATATTCTAGTTTTTGTGTACAGAGTACTTATTTTTTTATAGACACCCTATGTATTTCAAAAACTTTTGCTAAACATAATGTTGTTTGGCATTAAATGAGCTTTAACATGTCTATTTTGAATCATTTTAAAATTCGTTAGTTTCTGAGATATAAATGTTTTAGTGTACAGAGTACCCTTTTTTTTCGGACACCCTATATATTTCAATAACTTTTGCTTAACATCATGTTGTTATGCATTAATAGAGTTTTAAAATGACCTTGTTATAACATATAAGAATTTGTTAGTTTTCGAGTTATTAATGTTTTTGTGTACAAGTACTCCTTTTTTTAGACCCCCAATATATTTTAAAAAACTTAAGTTTTAAATCAGGTTGTAGAGCATTAAAATAGCTTTAAAATGACAATGTTATAAAATTTGTGATTTATTAGTTTTCGTGATATTAAAACTTTTGTTTACACGATTCTCTTATTTTTTATAGACACCCTATGGTTTCAAAAACTTTTGCTAAACCTAATATTGTTTGGCATTAAATGAGCTTTAACTTGTCTCTTGTGAAACAATTTAAAATTCGTTAGTTTCCGAGATATAAATGTTTTGTGAAATAGTTTCCTTTCTTTTTTAGACACCCTATATATTTGAATAACTTTTGCTTAACATCATGTTGTTATGCATTAATAGAGCTTTAAAATGACCTTGTTATAAAACATATTAAAATTTGTTAGTTTCGAGTTAATAATGTTTTTGTGTACAAAGGTAATCCTTTTTTTAGACACCATATGTATTTTAAATTCTTTTGCTTAAATCATGTTGTTAGGCATTGAAACAGCTTAAAATGGCTATTCTAAAACATTTTTAAAATAAGTTGGTCTTTTGAGAAATTTATTTATGTGTTCAGCTACTTTCTTTTTTTTAGAAAACCTATTAGTTTCAAATACTAAAGTTTAGCATAATATTTTAGAGCATATAAAGAGCGTAAAAATGTACATATTAAAACATTTTTAAAATATGCTATTTTACGAGTAATTGAAGTTTATGTGTACAGATTCCTTATTTTTTTTTAAACACCCTGTATTTTTAAATAATAAAGTTTCAAATCAGGTTGTAGCATTAAAATAGCTTTAAAATGACCATGTTATAAAATTTGAGAATTTGTTAGTTTTCGAGATATTCTAGTTTTTTGTACAGCGTACTTATTTTTTTATAGACACCCTATGTATTTCAAAAACTTTTGCTAAAATAATGTTGTTGGCATTAAATGAGCTTTTAACTTGTCTATTTTGAAACATTTTAAAATTCGTTAGTTCTGAGATATAAATGTTTTTGTGTACAGAGTACCCCTTTTTTTCGACACCCTATATATTTCAATAACTTTTGCTTAACATCATGTGTTATGCATTAATAGAGCTTTAAAATGACCTTGTTATAACATATAAGAATTTGTTAGTTTTCGAGTTATTAATGTTTTGTGACAAAGTACTCCTTTTTTTAGACCCCCTATATATTTTAAAAACTTAAGTTTTAAATCAGGTTGTAGAGCATTAAAATAGCTTTAAAATGACACTTTATAAAATTTGTGATTTTATTAGTTTTCGTGATATTCACTTTTGTTTACAGAGTTCTTATTTTTTTATAGACACCCTATGTATTTCAAAAACTTTTGCTAAACCTAATATTGTTTTGCATTAAATGAGCTTTAACTTGTCTTTTTTGAAACAATTTAAAATTCGTTAGTTTCCGAGATATAAATGTTTTTGTGTAAATAGTTCTCCTTCTTTTTTAGACACCCTATATATTTGAATAACTTTTGCTTAACATCATGTTGTTATGCATTAATAGAGCTTTAAAATGACCTTGTTATAACATATTAAAATTGTTAGTTTTCGAGTTAATAATGTTTTTGTGTACAAAGTAATCCTTTTTTTTAGACACCATATGTATTTTTTAAATTCTTTTGCTTGATATCATGTTGTTGGGCATTGAAACAGCTTTAAAATGGCTATTTAAAACATTTTAAAATAGTTGGTCTTTGAGAAATTCTTATTTATGTGTTCAGCTACTTTCTTTTTTTTTAGAAAACCTATTAGTTTCAAATACTAAAGTTTAGCATCATTATTTAGAGCATATAAAGAGCGTAAAAATGACATATTAAAAACATTTTAAAATATGCTATTTTACGAGTAATTGAAGTTTAGTTTATGTGTACAGATTCCTTATTTTTTTTAAACACCCTGTATATTTTAAATAATAAAGTTTCAAATCTGGTTGTAGAGCATTTAAATAGCTTTAAAATGACCATGTTATAAATTTGAGAATTTGTTAGTTTTCGAGATATTCTAGTTTTGTGTACAGAGTACTTATTTTTTTATAGACACCCTATGTATTTCAAAACTTTTGCTAAACATAATGTTGTTGGCATTTAAATGAGCTTTAACATGTCTATTTGAATCATTTTAAAATTCGTTAGTTTCTGAGATATAAATGTTTTAGTGTACAGAGTACCCCTTTTTTTTCGGACACCCTATATATTTCAAAACTTTTGCTTAACATCATGTTGTTATGCATTAATAGAGCTTTAAAATGACCTTGTTTATAACATATAAGAATTTGTTAGTTTTCGAGTTATTATATTTTTTTGTGTACAAAGTACTCCTTTTTTTTAGACCCCCATATATTTTAAAAACTTAAGTTTTAAATAGGTTGTAGAGCATTAAAATAGCTTTAAAATGACAATGTTATAAAATTTGTGATTTTATTAGTTTCGTGATATTCAACTTTTGTTTACAGAGTTCTTATTTTTTTATAGACACCCTATGTATTTCAAAAACTTTTGCTAAACCTAATATTGTTTGGCATTAAATGAGCTTTAACTGTCTTTTTTGAAACAATTTAAAATTCGTTAGTTTCGAGATATAAATGTTTTGTGTAAATAGTTCTCCTTCTTTTTTAGACACCCTATATATTGATAAACTTTTGCTTAACATCATGTTGTTATGATTAATAGAGCTTTAAAATGACCTTGTTATAACATATTAAAATTTGTTAGTTTTCGAGTTAATAATGTTTTTGTGTACAAAGTAATCCCTTTTTTTTAGGACACCATATGTATTTTAAATTCTTTTGCTTGATATCATGTGTTTGGGCATTGAAACAGCTTTAAAATGGCTATTTTAAACATTTTAAAATAAGTTGGTCTTTGAGAAATTCTTATTTATGTGTCAGCTACTTTCTTTTTTTTTAGAAAACCTATTAGTTTCAAATACTAAAGTTTAGCATAATATTTAGAGCATATAAAGAGCGTAAAATGTACATATTAAAACATTTTAAAATATGCTATTTTACGAGTAATTGAAGTTTATGTGTACAGATTCCTTATTTTTTTTTTAAAACACCCTGTATATTTAAATAATAAAGTTTCAAATCTGTTTGTAGAGCATTTAAATAGCTTTAAAATGACCATGTTATAAATTTGAGAATTTGTTAGTTTTCGAGATATTCTAGTTTTGTGTACAGAGTACTTATTTTTTTTATAGAACCCTATGTATTTCAAAAACTTTTGCTAAACATAATGTTGTTTGGCATTAAATGAGCTTTAACATTGTCTATTTTGAAACATTTAAAATTCGTTAGTTTCTGAGATATAAATGTTTAGTGTACAGAGTACTACCCCTTTTTTTTCGGACACCCTATATATTTCAATAACTTTTGCTTAACATTCATGTTGTTATGCATTAATAGAGCTTTAAAATGACTTTGTTATAACATATAAGAATTTGTTAGTTTTCGAGTTATTAATGTTTTGTGTACAAAGTACTCCTTTTTTTTTAGACCCCAATATATTTTAAAAACTTAAGTTTTAAATCAGGTTTGTAGAGCATTAAAATAGCTTTAAAATGACCATGTTATAAAATTTGAGAATTGTTAGTTTTCGAGATATTCTAGTTTTTGTTTACAGAGTACTTATTTTTTATAGACACCCTATGTATTTCAAAAACTTTTGCTAAACCTAATGTTGTTTGGCATTAAATGAGCTTTAACTTGTCTATTTTGAAACATTTTAAAATTCGTTAGTTTCTGAGATATAAATGTTTTAGGTACAGAGTACCCTTTTTTTTCGGACACCCTATATATTTCAATAACTTTTGCTTAACATCATGTTGTTATGCATTAATAGAGCTTTAAAAGACCTTGTTTTATAACATAAAAATTTGTTAGTTTTCGAGTTATTAATGTTTTTGTGTAACAAGTACTCCTTTTTTTTTAGACCCCTATATATTTTAAAAACTTAAGTTTTAAATCAGGTTGTAGAGCATTAAATAGCTTTAAAATGACCATGTTATAAATTTTGAGAATTTGTTAGTTTCGAGATATTCTAGTTTTTTGTGTTACAGAGTACTTATTTTTTTATAGACACCCTATGTATTTCAAAAAACTTTGCTAAACATAATGTGTTTGGCATTAAATGAGCTTTACTTGTCTATTTGAAACATTTTAAAATTCGTTAGTTTCTGAGATATAAATTGTTTTAGTGTACAGAGTACCCCTTTTTTTTCGACACCCTATATATTTCAATAACTTTTGCTTAACATCATGTTGTTATGCATTAATAGAGCTTTAAATGCTTGTTATAACATATAAGAATTTGTTAGTTTCGAGTTATTAATGTTTTTGTGTACAAAGTACTCCTTTTTTTAGACCCCCCTATATATTTTAAAAACTTTAGTTTTAAATCAGTTGTTTGTAGAGCATTAAATAGCTTTAAAATGACCATGTTATAAAATTTTTGATTTTATTAGTTTTCGAGATATTCAAACTTTTGTTTACAGAGTTCTTATTTTTTTATAGACACCCTATGTATTTCAAAAACTTTTGCTAAACCTAATATGTTTGGCATTAAATGAGCTTTAACTTGTCTTTTTTGAAACAATTTAAAATTCGTTAGTTTCCGAGATATAAATGTTTTTGTGTAAATAGTTCTCCTTTTTTTTAGACACCCTATATATTTGAATAACTTTTGCTTAACATCATGTTGTTATGCATTAATAGAGCTTTAAAATGACCTTGTTATAACATATTAAAATTGTTAGTTTTCGAGTTAATAATGTTTTTTGTGTACAAAGTAATCCTTTTTTTTAGACACCATATGTATTTTAAATTCTTTTGCTTGATATCATGTTGTTGGCATTGAAACAGCCTTTAAAATGGCTATTTTAAACATTTTAAAAATAGGTTGGTCTTTGAGAATTCTTATTTATGTGTTCAGCTACTTCTTTTTTTTTTTTAGAAAACCTTTAGTTTCAAATACTAAAGTTTAGCATAATATTTTAGAGCATATTAAAGAGCGTAAAAATGTACATATTAAAACATTTTAAAATATGCTATTTTACGAGTAATTGAAGTTTGTGTGTACAGATTCCTTCTTTTTTTTTAAACACCCTGTATATTTTAAATACTAAAGTTTCAAATCTGGTTGTAGAGCATTAAATAGCTTTAAAATGACCATGTTATAAAATTTGAGAATTTGTTAGTTTTCGAGATATTCTAGTTTTGTGTACAGAGTACTTATTTTTTTATAGACACCCTATGTATTTCAAAAACTTTTGCTAAACATAATGTTGTTGGCATTAAATGAGCTTTAACTTGTCTATTTTGAACATTTTAAAATTCGTTAGTTTCTGAGATATAAATGTTTTAGTGTACAGAGTACCCTTTTTTTTCGGACACCCTATATATTTCAATAACTTTGCTTAACATCATGTTGTTATGCATTAATAGAGCTTTAAAATGACCTTGTTATAACATATAAGAATTTGTTAGTTTTCGAGTTATTAATGTTTGTGTACAAAGTACCCTTTTTTTTAGACCCTATATATTTTAAAAACTTAAGTTTTAAATCAGGTTGTAGAGCATTAAAATAGCTTTAAATGACAATGTTATAAAATTTGTGATTTATTAGTTTTCGTGATATTCAAACTTTTGTTTACAGAGTTCTTATTTTTTATAGACACCTATGTATTTCAAAAACTTTTGCTAAACCTAATATTGTTTGGCATTAAATGAGCTTTAACTTGTCTTTTTGAAACAATTTAAAATTCGTTAGTTTCCGAGATATAAATGTTTTTGTGTAAATAGTTCTCCTTCTTTTTTTAGACACCCTATATATTTGAATAACTTTTGCTTAACATCATGTTGTTATGCATAATAGAGCTTTAAAATGACCTTGTTATAACATATTAAAATTTGTTAGTTTTCGAGTTAATAATGTTTTGTGTACAAAGTAATCCTTTTTTTTTAGACCCATATGTATTTTAAATTCTTTTGCTTGATATCATGTTGTTGGCATTGAAACAGCTTTAAAATGGCTATTTTAAACATTTTAAATAAGTTGGTCTTTGAGAAATTCTTATTTATGTGTTCAGCTACTTTCTTTTTTTTAGAAAAACCTATTAGTTTCAAATACTAAAGTTTAGCATAATATTTTAGAGCATATAAAGAGCGTAAAAATGTACATATTAAAACATTTAAAATATGCTATTTTACGAGTAATTGAAGTTTATGTGTACAGATTCCTTATTTTTTTTAAAACACCCTGTATATTTTAAATAATAAAGTTTCAAATCTGGTTGTAGAGCATTAAAATAGCTTTAAAATGACCATGTTATAAAATTGAGAATTGTTAGTTTTCGAGATATTCTAGTTTTGTGTACAGAGTACTTATTTTTTTATAGACACCCTATGTATTCAAAAACTTTTGCTAAACATAATGTTGTTTGGCATTAAATGCGCTTTAACATGTCTATTTTGAAACATTTTAAAATTCGTTAGTTTCTGAGATATAAATGTTTTAGTGTACAGAGTACCCCTTTTTTTTCGGACACCCTATATATTTCAATAACTTTTGCTTAACATCATGTTGTTATGCATTAATAGAGCTTTAAAATGACCTTGTTTTAACATATTAAATTTGTTAGTTTTCGAGTTAATAATGTTTTTGTGTACAAGTATCCTTTTTTTTTAGACACCCTATGTATTTCAAAAACTTTTGCTTAAACATAATGTTGTTGGATTAAATGAGCTTTAAATGACTATTTTGAAACATTTTAAATTCGTTAGTTTCTGAGATATAATGTTTTAGTGTTACAGAGTACCCCTTTTTTTCAGACACCCTATATATTTCAAAAACTTTTGCTTAACATCATGTTGTTATGCATTAATAGAGCTTTAAAATGACCTTGTTATAACATATTAAAATTTGTTAGTTTTCGAGATGTTAATAATGTTTTTGTGTACAAGAACCTTTTTTTTTAGACACTATATTATTTCAAAACTTTTGCTAAACATAATGTTGTTTAGGCATTAAATGAGCTTTACTTGTCTATTTTAAAATTTAAAATTCCGTAGTTTCTGATGATATAAATGTTTTAGTGTACAGAGTACCCCTTTTTTTAGACACCCTAATATTTCAATAACTTTTGCTTACATCATGTTGTTATTCATTAATAGAGCTTTAAATGAACTTGTTAAACATATTAATTTGTTAGTTTTCGAGTTATTTACGTTTTTTTGTGTACAAAGTACTTCTTTTTTTTAGACACCCTATATATTTTAAAAACTTTT